>KL647320.1:631114-769411 GCA_000727475.1 Sarcocystis neurona | reverse complement strand
CTCTCTCTCTCTCTCTATCTATCTATATCTATATATATATATATATACCTACACATCTACACATATATATATATATATATATATATGTGTATATATGTTCACACGCGTAGAGAACGCTGTGAATCTATATATGTAGGTATATATATCTTCATATATAGATGAGGAGAAAGCGTATAGGTGGCTTGTTTTATGTCTGTATTGCTGTCCTGTGTGTGTGGGCTTGTGTGAATATATATGAAGTATACATTTCTGCCCAAATGCCGGCACCTCCGGAAAGGGGCCTCCCTCAATTTTTTGTCGGTGGACGTTGGCCTCTTCCCCCTTCTTTTTTTGATGCGCATGCTTCTTCAAAATGTTCACATATATACACACTCCTACATGCATGTATCCAGGGGGACCTGCATGCACGTCTCTCACATCTACATGAAGATATATGGAAGTTAATACATAAAAGTATATACAGACATATACACCTATACATACCTACGCCCGCGTACACCACCGCAGCAGACACGCGTATTGAACGACTCTGCTGCAACTCTGGACCGTCTCAACGTAGATGCAGCTGTCTCTATGTATTTCTCATATATGTGTATAGGTGTTAATACACATGTATAGTGGAAGATGAAGAGAAGCTTTCTATTCGACGTGTGGGTGTCTATATGTACGGAAGTCGTCTTCCTAGTCAGCCTCTCCGCATATATATATATATATATATATATATATGCAGGTGTGTGCATGCACCACTTCAGACGAAGAGATTGGCGTTGGTCGACGGGTCTCCCGAATATGCACGCATGCACACATATAGAGGGGAGAGAAAGGGAAGGGACGACAAGAATGTCCATAGTGACCCCAACACACGCATATCAACTACTACGCATAGTAGTGCACACACGTATATATATACTCACACATACATACATACATGCATATATGCATGTATGTATGTATGTGTGTGCGTATGTGTGTGAAGAATCGTCGAGGACTGCGTCTTATTTGGTTCGGGGAGGGTTCGTTTGTCCTCCTTTTTTCTTCTGTGAGTTCTTTGAGTGGACTGTCCTCCGATTTGGCCTCTTGCTGCTGCTGTCAGAGTGTCGCTTCCTCTGCGTCTCTCCGCTGCGTTGCCCTCCCTGCGGTCGACAAATCTTCTCTTCCTGCGCCCTCTCCGTCTCCTTCTCTGCGGTCCTTTCCTCGTCTCTTCTGCTGCTGCTGCTGCTCCTCGTCTCTTTTCATCCGCTTCCGCCTCTCTCGACTCCGGTGACCTCCGTTTCCCGCCGTCGGGCTCCCACCCACGAGCAGAAGACCGACACACAGACACATGCAGACAAGAGAAGGGGGGACGTGAAGAGGAGAAGACGACGAAGGAGGGCAGAGAAGATATATACACGCACTCACTTACACACACCACTATTGCGAACGTATCGTGTCTGCATCCGCACATACACATATATGTATGCTTTCCGTTCGTAGGGACTGGTGCTGTAAATCAGAAGCCCAGAAAGAGATAGAGAGACGAAGAGTGGGACAAGGACCCCCATAATACGCATGCGTGTGTCTACATTTATAGACATGTGTATGTAGACACAGGAATTCAGATATACAGACACACACACACACACACACACACACAAACACGTATCCACGTGGCTGCGTCGATGCATGCACACGTAGGAGTCGAGACGGGAGAGAGAAGGGCAGCAGCAGAGGCGGCCACGTTTGGAGGTGCGTATACGTCTGCGGAAGGAGACTTCGCCACACACAAGTGTTCATATATAGAGAGAGAAGGGCAAAGGAGAAGAACAGGAGGCGACGCTAGGAGATGCATGCACCTCTAGAAGTGGGGAGAGTTCGTGTGACGCTGACGCGTTCTTCGACAGCACGAAATACGCGCCGTAGACTCGGGGCAGCCCTGCTGCTCTTCTTCGTCTTCCCGCCTCCTCTCTGCTGCTCTCCTCCCCGTCGTCTTCCCGCACTCCTGCTGCTGCTGCTGCTCCCCTTTCTGGCTGCCCCGCGCTCTCCACTCGCCGTCTTCTCCTGCGTCCCCTTCGGTGTTTCTCTGGACTTCTTCTCCGTCTCCGTCTCCCCCTCCACTGCGTGTCTCCTTGGCCAGAGTCTTCTTCGTTTGTCCTCCTCTCTTCTCCTGCAGAGTCTCTCCCGTTATGAGGGCTGCAGGACCTTCTGTCTGCTGCGGCGCCCTCCCTTTCGTCCGTCTCTCTCACTTTCCGCTGCATGCGCGGTCCCCCTTGGCGCTCCTGAGGCCTCTCTTCCTCTTTTTTGCGTCGACTTCTTCGTTGCATCGACTTCTTCGTTGCGTCGACTTCTTCGTGGACGCGCCCTTCTCTCTGTCTTGTGTCTCGCCTGCTGTCTGTGTCGCTTCTTCCTCGACTCAGGTGTACAGACCGAGGACGCGCTGTCGCTGCGAGAGGGCGTTTTCGGGCCACTTATCGTCGCTCGTGCAACCGGCCAAAATGTCATCCCAGTCTCCGAGGTCGTCTCCGCAGTCAAGGCAAGAAGAAAAAAAGAAAAAGAGAAGTTTTCTCCTTCATATCAATGTGTCTCTCTGTCTCTGTGTATGTGTGTGTGTGTGTGTGTGGGGCCGCGACAGCAAGAGGAACTTCTCGTGCTTCACTGCTGCACGTGTCTCGCTGCGGCTACACGTATCTATATGTGTCTTCGTGTCTCCCTGTGTACCTCTCTCTTCTCCCCTTTCATCCTTTCCTTCCTCGCCTCTGTGTCCCTTTGTCTCCCTCTGTGTCTCCCTCCGTATCCCTCTGTGTCTCCCTCTGTATCCCTCTATCTCTCCCTGTCTCCCTCTGTATCTGCCTGTCTCTCTCTGTATCTGCCTGTCTCTCTCTGTCTCCTTCTGTCCCTCTCCGTGTCTCCCTCTGTCTCCGTCCGTCTCCCTCTGTCTCTCCCCGTCTCCCTCTCTCTCCGTGTCTCCCTCTGTGTTTCTCTGTATCTCCCTGTCTCCCTCTATCTCTCCCTGTCTCTCCCTGCCTCCCTCTCCCTCCCTGCGTCTCCCTCCGTTTCGCCCTGTCTCCCTCTCTCTCTCCCTGTCTCTCCGTGTCCCCCTCTGTGTCTCCATGTCTCCCTCTGTCTCTTCTTCGTGTCCTTCTCTTGCTGAAGCCGCAGTGTTAGTAGTCTTTATCAGATGCCTCGTCCCCTTCTGTATAGGGGTCGTACCTACATATATGTGTGTGTATGTGCATGCCAACAGGCTTGTACAAATAGGTCTATCTATGTATGTGTGGACGTGAAAGACGCATATATGTTGATGTGTATGCGTGTGTTCTGGTGAACAGAGAAGTAGCAGTTATTCGAGGCATGGGGGACGCTTCAACCCTATATCCATAGCTGTGTACGTGTAGATGCTTGTGTATATTGAACAGATAAGTAGCAGTTATCCTACGTGTGGGAGAGACTTCAATTTCTACTTGCATGCCTGCAGTCGTAATTGCCCTGTAGGCACGCTTGTGGAGATTAAACGGTCTCCTATAATTAAGATGCCTGCTACTTAGCTGTCCGCTAAATACACATGCATACTAACGTACATAGACATATATAGCCGCTTTTCCTACATACATGTATGTTTGTAGGTTGATAGACACACTGGTGTGGAGGTACGTCAGTACGTGGGTGATCTACAGCTGCTGTTCTGCGCAGCTGCTGTGTCCCTGCCGCTGCTGCTGTTGCTGCAGCGCACTACCGCCTTTGTCACTTTCGCCTCTCCGCTGCTAGACCCCTGCTGCTGCTAACCTGCTGCTGGTGATGTTCTCGGAGTCGTGCTGCTGCGGCTGCTCTTAACTGTGACGCGGTCCTGCGGAAGGGTGGTCTCGCTGCAGTTTCTCTGTGCTGCTGCCGCTACTGCTCTGGCATTGGTGCTGCTGCTGATGATATGCGTCTGTAGCTTAGCTTCGCTGCTGCGCGTCCCCTGCTGGCGTCTTTCTGCTGCGCAGACAACGCGGCTTCTGCTGCTCTGCCGACCACTGCCTGCTTTGCTGCTGCTGCTGTGCGACTGGTGCTGCAGAAGTGCTGGCGCTCGTGCAACGTCTACGATATCCATACGACTATCCAGCGTCTGCTCAAAAGCTGTCCCAGGTACTTCAGACTTTCTTTGAAGGGGAAAATGCTGTTGCTGCCGGGTCTCTTTCCTCTCCCCGAGAAGAAGTAGAATCCTTGTGAAGAGGCCGTGGTTACATAACCACTGCAGCTGCCTCGCGGCTTCTTTGCATGCGTCTGTTTGTAGGAGACCAACGACCCGGCTGCTGCTGTTCTAATCTGCCCGTGCTGCTGCTCCACCGAAGAGGGGCGAAGGACGAGTTGCTGCTGCTGCTGCTGCTCTTGCGTCGTTTCCATTCAAACGACGCCGCTGATGCTGCTGCAAATGCATGCGCTGCTCGTGACGTCCGGCAGGGTACTACTGCCGTGCTGCTTGTCTGCAATTTTGTATTACGTGCTACCGTTCTTCTTCTGCTTCTTTTGCGGTTCTCCTATATCTGGCGTTGTTTTAACCTGCTGCTTCCTGCAGTTCAAATTAGCTCCTGCTTTCCTGCTCCTCATCCGCAGAGCAAAATAAATGCTGCTGTTCCGCAGAGCAGGAAGAAGCTACAGACGCTGCTTCACCGCTGCTGCTTCACCGCTGCTGCTTCAGCGTCGTACCCTTCTTCCTGCTGCTGGTGCTGCTGCTGCTGGTGGATTGTAACGCTGCTGCTGCGCCCGGGGAAAATAACCTGTTTCTGCGGCTGCTCCCCTCACCTCGACCACCAAGCTGCTTCTCTTTTCTCCAAAAGAAGATGTGTTCACTTTGTTGCTGTTGGCTCGACATTGCTGCGTAAACGTATGTACTAGAATGTATATGTATATATATATGTATATATATAGATGTATGGTCGCTCATATATATGTGTATATATGGGTTCCTTCCTCCTTCTCTTCCTATCACTGAGACTCCTTGTCGACCTGCTGCTGCTGCTGCAGAGGGAGGGGAAAACAGCTGCCGGTCTACGTCTGCCGGGTCTGTTGCTGCTGCTGTTGCTGCTGTCCCTCTTCATCGGCACGCGTCTCTTTGTTTTGCGGAGAACTTTCTACACTGGCGCTGCAACATGGCACTGCTGCTTCTACCTCCTCATATGGCGGCTGCTGTTCTTCATTCTTCTCCTCTCATATATATATATATATATATACATATATTTATAGAGTATTTATATATGTCACACGCACATATACATATATATATATATATTTATACACGCAATGTGTATCTGTAGAAACTTTTATCTCTCTCCCTATATTTACATACGTGCAATATTGACAAATTCATATATATATATATATATGTATATATATATATATCCATACACACACTACACATATGTATATAACATACAATACGTATGTATATAACATACGCATATATATATATATGTATGGATTAATTTGTGTGTGCAGCGCGTGGGTAGGCCATGTGTGAAACGTGATCTGCTGCTTCTTCCGTTGGTGGTGATACTGCTGATATCGGCGAGCGTATAGCAGACGCCTGCTGGGTCCATACCAGGAAGCCCGTCTCATACACGTATGCCCGTCCTGCTGCACGTCTGCATCTCCTGCTGCTTCTGCTGCAACTGCGCCGCTTCTCTTCTTGCTCTGCTATTCCTCCCGCTGTTGCTGCTGCGCCTGCTTCTCCTGTTGCTGCTCTGCTTCCGCCTCCGCTGGTGCTGCTGCCGCGTCTCTGCTGCTGCCTTGTGGGTGTATACGTCACGGGCGGCTCCCTCTGCGCTGCCTCCGCTGGTGCTGCTGCATGTCCTGCTGCTGCTGCTGCATGTCCTGCTGCTGCTGCTGCATGTCCTGCTGCCGTTTCCCACGAAGACTGAAACATTGCCTCGCCGAGGTTTTCTTGCACTACGCAAAAGTTCCTGCTGCTGCGATGAAGAATTTGGAGAACGAAGGACTTCCCGTGGGGCTGCCGCAGCCGTCGTTTCTTCGATTTTGCCATGACGCAGGTCTTGAAGATGATCTTCTTGCTGATCCTCTCGAGGTACCCTTCTCCATTTCGCGCATGCGCATGCATACATATATATATGCATATATGTGTCGTGGGGAAGTGTGTACCCATACGTTACGCGTGCTGCATGCGCCTGCGTACTTGCCCATCTATCTGTCTATCTCTCTATATACGTACATATATATATATATATGTGTATGTGTGTCCGCGGCGACGTATATACCTCTACATGACGTGCATGCACCCGTGCTTCTCCTCTCACGTCTCAATATTTCTGCATACACGCACATGTATAGGAATGCATACACCTACCTACCCCTACATATATATCTATATATGTGTGCGAATCAAAGTAAATTTTCACACGTGTATGTACAAGGAAAAATCGGTCTATAAGAGTGAGGGAGGAGATTAACTTCTCAGAAAAAGAAGTGAAGACACTTCAAGGTGAACACATGTGCGTGCAGACCAGCTGGTCTTCAGGCTGCCGAACATATACGTACAAGGCCCACAACTCTATCAGACATACACATATATATACATATATAAAGAGACGGAGAGAAAGGAAAGGCGAGACACAGACAGACATAGACAGAGACACAAATGTGTATTTAGAGAGGATAACATATATGTGTATTTGTGTGTTTGTGGAGAAAAAGAGAAGAAAACGATATCTATATACATACATACGCGTGTGAAGTGCCGAACACATCTACACATACGACTGACCATATACATATATATACACGCATGTATGTGTGTCTCTTTGTAGCTTTCTCTCCCTCCCTATGTATATAATTATTTACATATATGTGTAAGACTTGGTCGTTAAATAAAGTACACGCCACATACACACATATACGTATATGGATATGTGTTTACATACGTGTATACACACACATACGGTTCAAGCTCTCTCTCTCTGTATATATATATATATGGGAGAAGTCAGCGATTGATGTATGTCTGTATTAACGACATTTTTTTGAAGTCTGTGTCGAACTGCATGCGTAGTGGCTGTACAACTTTTTGCGTCTTGCCCTGAAAACTCCGGCATGCCTCAGCCGCTCTTCTCTCGGCTGTGGATACTCCACGTGAATTTCTATCCGGCTGTCCTCTCTGCTTGTGGACAGGAGACGAGACACGGAGAGGATTTCCTGCTTTCCGTGGGTCTCTCCGTCCCACTAATATATGTGTCTACCATGTGGATGGAATGCAGATACACCACCCGTCGCCCTTTCAGCCGCCTTGCCGAGTCTCTGCGTCGTCGAACCCCACACCCCAACACCCTTCCACGAGTCATTTCTCACATACGCACATCAGTCCCACCTTCTCTGTGTCTCTTTGTGGATATGTATGGACACATGCATGTAGGGCTCTGTGTATGTGTGGGTGTGTACCTATATATGTGTATATGTATGTATATTTGTATGTATATGTGGGTATATGCATGTATGCTCGTCTATCGGGTGTAAGTGTATACACAAACACATATATATATGTGTATCTGTCTGTTTGAGTGTATATGTGCATATACATATATATATGTATATATATGTTTCTCTCTATCTGTATGTATGTGTATCTGTGTCTACATTTGTATATATATGGGCGTGTCCTGTGTGCCTCAGCTACAAGCGTTATTTGAGAAATTTAGCGTGGAGCCCGACACGGGGCGGATACGCGTGGACGGCTTCATGCGCGTGGTCCCTCTTTTTCTGTGGCTTCCCTGCCTTCGGGAGCTCGCCTACCTCGACTTGTTGCATGCAGTAAGTCCCCCAAATATCCACACACGTATCTATATGTACACGTTTTATATATGTGCGTGTGTAGGGGGATGAGTAAAGAGCTTGGTGAGGGATGCGCGTCAGCTCGTAGTAATTCTGCTGCTGTACATATATGTACATATGTGTGTACACGTATGTAGGGGCAGGTGTACAGAGCTCGTTTTGAGTACATGAGGACACGGCTATTCTGCAGCTGCAGAGTTCTTCGTAGATATTTATATGGTGTCACCCTTCATAATCTTCTGCGTGCATACGTGTATATGTTTCTCTGTCCGCTTGTACGTACCACTTTTACACGACTGAAGTTATACACACATATATATAGCAGGGTGTCCCACGTCAGCGTATGTATATGTGTGGGGTGTATAAGTGGATAAAATATGGTGGGCGAGGCATTCATCGCCGCACATACGTACGCGTCTCTCTGTCCAGGTGGTAGGAGCCGCGTACATATACGTTCCACAACTGCATCTCCTCTACAAGAAGGTGCTGCACACACATGCGCATGCGTCTATTAGGGAAGAGCCCCTGTCTTCACCGAAAGACAGACCCACGCCTCTGGGGCCGAAATATTGCGTGATGCCTCCTCGCCTTGAAAAGTGCGAAGCTCGGTTTATATGTCTGCATGCGCACACACATATGTCCGAACGGCAGTACGTACTTATATATGTGGGCGTGCAGCCCCACGGGTCGACTGCCGTGTGGCTTTGCATGCATGTGTCGAGCCCTCTGCGTTTCTTCCTCTGCTTCGAGGTTTGGGGAGGGGTACTTACATGTACTTCGTCGATGTGCTTACACGTCTCAACAGACTTCGGAGTCATTTAGCGGAAGTCCTCCACATACATACATTTATAAGCCTGCATGCGCGCCGTCCTCCCCACACGTGCATGCGTATGTGTACGCGTTTTGGCAGGTTGGTGGACGTCCATTGCCTTCCCCTCCGCCCCTTGCCGTCTCTTGAAATATATGTCTCTCTACTTTTCTCTCGATCTCTTCCTCTATATTCTCCTGTCTCTTTGTATGTCCCGCTGGGTCCCTCTTCTCGTCTCCTTTGTTCTCATGTTCTCCGGTCCCACCACCCATATATGTGTGTCCCCGATATTTGACTATGTAGACATGCCTGTCTGACTACGTAGACATGCCTGTCTTTCTGCTTCGCTCCGTCTCGTCTCTCTGGCGAAGGACAGCTGTGTCAGCTCTACTGTCGACAATTGTTCTTCCTCTTGTAGATAAGCCGAGAAAGTGTCTCTCGAGGAGAGGACCCGGTGGAGACGCTGCAGCGCCACCATCCCTCACGTTTGTCGGCATTTTACTACTTCTGCGACCGACATTTCCTTCCGCTGTACGAGCAGCTGTACCACTCGGAAGACTTCCCCGTGTCCTACTCCCCGTTGCTGCCCTTTTCTCCTGCTGCTGCGGTCGCAAGAGGGGTGGAGGACGCCGGAGAGGCAGCAGCGACAGGCGTAGGGGAGCGAGACAGAGCAGCCGCTGCTGCAGCCCGGTCCTGCCACTTGCTGCGGTACTCAAAGGAGCGTCTGCCGTTCGAGGTTTTCTCGCTGCTGCGGCTTGAGCCTATGCAGCACTTATTTGCTTTCTACAGCGAGTTATCTATGGAACCTTCTCTGAGTCGCTATCGCGATCAGCCGATCTTCCCCACAGCACGAGCAGCAGCAGCAGGTGGAGCAGGAGCAGAAGCAGCAGCAGGACGCATCAGAACGCCGGGAACTCCTGCTGGCGCAGGAAGAGGAGGAAGAGCACCGGTGGCAGCTCGGCGCCTGGGAGGGGACGGAGGCCGTGCTGTAGCGCGCGTCTCGCCAAGCGTGCGGGTGAGACGTGTGCAGAGACCCAGAGAAGAAGGGGGAGAAGAAGAAGCAGGAAGGACAGCAGCAGGAGCAGCAGCAGCAGGACCAGCAGCAACAGAAGCAGCAGCTCCGAGTAAACCACCTTCGAAGGCTGCTGCGGATCTTGGCGCGAAGCAGCCACTAGCAGCACACAGGAGAGAGGAGATGGAAGAGGAAGAGGAGGAATACATTGCGCCAGGTGCTTGGGTGTCCCTTGGTACTTTTCTGCAGATGTTGCTCGAGTTTGCTGTTGTGCCAGGCTTTCTTGATGCTGACGTGGCGCTGCGCATTGCCCAAGTGGCAGCAGAGCGCGCAGGAGCGCTGCATAGGCCTGGGGACCCCCAGCACCAGCAGCAGGAGGCCAGTGTTGGAGGGGGACCGGGAGAGGAGAAACGTGGGGTTGAAGCGAAGACAGACAGAAGTGAGCGAAGGAGGAGACGAGAAGCAGAAGAAGAAAGAAGACGGACAAGAACGGGGAAGTACGCAGAGGGCTTCAAAGAACCACGAAGCAAACTTCCCGAGACACGTGCGGCACCTGCAGTAGCCGCTTCAAAGGCAAGTGCAACTGCTGCTTCTCAATACATGTATATTCCTTCATATATATATATATATATATGTATGTGCGCGTGCGCCGGAGAGATACATTCCTAGTTGAGCATATTAGTGTGCGTAGTGTGCGCAGTACTCCTGCTGCTGCTGCTCGTGCGTCTTCTGTTTGAGCTGCTGCATCTCTCTTGCGTATCAGCAGACTCCTACTGGTGCACGTTTGCATGCGCACGCAGTTGCTGCTGCTGCTCTACCGTTGCAGCGGTGTCGTGTCCTGCAGCCTGCTTCTTTCTCTTCTGCTGCAGGATTCTTTGCTGTGCGTGCAATCTCCCTTCCGGCACGCCTGGTGGTCTCTCAACGACAACAGTCCTTCCCACTTTTTTGCTGTCCTTGCTTCTGCGAAGTCTGCTGCTGCCTGCGAGGCTTCTCCGTCCTGCTGCTGCAGTCACGGGTTCACAAGCTGCTGATCTTTCCTGACTCTTCCTCTCCCGCGCTTCCTCTCTTCTGCCTGCTCTTTCCTCGGCGCCTCAGAGTCTGCGTGCGCGCGTGTGTGTGCGAAGGCTGCTGCTGTTCCTTCCCGCGTAGACGCTGTTGCTGCTGCTGCTGCAGGTCCACCTGCTGCGGCTGTATCTGGTCTCTGTCTACTGTGTCCCCCGCCTCCCTCTTCGTAAAACCGTGTCTTGCTATCATTTGTACATCTTCCTCGTGGAAGACACTTTTGCTGCTGCTGCTGCCGGCCCGCGGATGCCACTGCTGCTGTGCTGCCGCATGCAGGGAAGACTTCCCTTCCCGTCGTTCGTCGAGGCGATCGTCAACACCCTTTGCGAGTGTACCGTACGTGCGCTGCTGATGGAGGTGGCTCTCGAGGACCGTGTAGAAGACGTGCGTATTCTCCCTGCTGATATTAAGAAAAAGGCTGCAAGTTTGCTAGAAGTGTTTGGTCTCAACAGTGTGCCTCGCATTCTCCTCCTCACCAAACGCCCGCTAAAATGTAGGACCACAGCAGGTGCCGCTTCGCCGCCCTGAAGGCGCGTACATCGCAGTGCATGCATGCGTGGCGTGGGCATCGCCGCGCATTCGTGGCACGGGCACCCCCGCGCATGCATGCCATGGGCACCCCCGCGCATGCGTGCCATGGGCACCCCCGCGCATGCATGCCACGGGCATCCCCGCGCATGCGGGGCACGACCATCCCCGTGCATGCATGACATGGGCACCACAGCGCATGCATGGCGTGGGTCATCCGCGCATGCATGGCAGGGCTTTCCCGCGCGTGCGTGGCCTGGCATTTTTGCGTCTGAATCCTGTGGGGGCGTTTTGTTGAAAAAAAACGTAAATCCACGTCAAGAGGTGTAGCGGATAAGCGAGAGTATGCCCTTTTTTTTGTAGAGGTCCACACGGATACCGTCCCTTTGCTCTTCTCGTGTATTGCAACTATCTGTGTACCCGCGTTGCCGTCCACTGAGCTGCTGCTGCGCGCTCCTGTGGCAACTGCGCATGTGCATTCGGTCTTTTCCTGCCTCCTGTGCATGCAGAGATGCCGTTGCTGTCTACGATTCAGCAACGACAACGCCCGTTAAAAGTAGTCGTCGTATGAGTCGTCCTTGAGTCCGCGTTCTTGTTGCATGTGCATGCACGCGCGCGTGGCGCCCCACCAGCAGAGGATACGCGCGAGAGTGGGCATGAATCGAATGAAAGGCCCCCGCAAGGGCACATAACACTGCCTGCTGCAGGAGTGTATATACGCGCGCACGTGTGAAGCACCCAGTCAGGAGTGGCCGGAGTGGTAGCGCCGCGATGTCGGCTGCGGTATATCGTCGTGGGTGCGTCGTGAAGCACCCCACACACACACATATTCCTCTATTGAATGATACACTCATACGTTTTCCCCCCCCTTAGCTCACGTCATCGTGGACACGCGTGCATGCATTCTTCCTTGCACGCGTGCATCCTTGTTTGCGTGCATGCATCCTTTCCTGCATGCATGTTCCCTTCTTGGCATGCGTGCATTCTACGGTTGGTCCCCTTGCAGCACGTCTACGTGCAGGGACCGCGCAGCATGTCCACACCTTTTGGACCCGAGTACGCTTGCCAAGGCGTGCTGCGGATTTCAACTTTGCATGTGCATTTAGAGCAGCAGCAGGCAGCACACGTTTTGTACGCCTGAGGCGTGGGCGACAAGTTCATCCGCAACAGCACGGCAGCGGCGTCTCTTCGCATGCGTGTGCAGCATTGAAGAAGTTGCGCGCACGTGTGTGACTCGCTTCCTCGCAAGCACGCGCCTCTCTAAAGAAGGCCAGCACAGCTCTTGGGACGTGCTGCGCATGTGAGTCGCGGGTCTCTTCACAGCTCCCAATTTAAGTCACCTTCCTCGTTGACAGAAGGCTACGATAATTTACACCGACGTCTACTCCTTCCCTCTTCTGTGCTGCCCGCAGCACAGAGCTGGCGGGACCTCCGGCCGGCGTACGAGCGCACGTGCCTTTTACCCGCACACAGGAGAAGAGGCCTCTTCGAGAAAACTGTCGACTGGCAACTTAGCGCATCACACTGTTGCATGCATTACTACACTGACGTCTTCTGCTGTCTCGTCGTCCTTTGCATGCAGCACCACCTCCCCATCACTGCGCGCGCCCGCGCCTTCTCGTGTGTACGTGCATACACAGCAATCAAGGACCTCTACGAGGCTACAGATGGAGAAAGATGGACACATACACATATATATATATATATCGATAAGAAATGTCAGTATATATCTGCGTGTGCACAACACGTGTACGTCGTAGCATCACCCTCGCAACTACGCCTTTACACAGGTCGACATGTATATGTATTTCCTTGCACGCACGCGTTGGTGGAGAAACCTGGCGCAAGTCTCTGCAGAAGGAGGATCTACACAGAGCGCAGCGCGCGCCCGCATGCATAGCTTTTCTTTTTCTAGATAGGAGTGCTGCCTGAGTCAGTGTTCGCACGAGCGTCTGCATGTTCTTCGAAGTCCGTAGGCGTTTCAGTCAAAATTTGAAGAAGACGGCATCCCGCAGGAGTGTGACTGTACGCTTCAGATATCACTCGCTGATGAAAAGCGGACAGACACACACCCAATATTTAACCAAATTTTCCTCCGTTCTGTGGCAGCAGCATCGGGGCCTCTTCTCCCAGTAGCCTCGTTAAATAAACGTCTTCTACTGTCCTACTTCTGCTGCCTTTGTGGCGGCAAGTAGACCATCCCACGCTTTCCCTTGGTAGCAGCTTACCCTGCGGAAGCGGTTACTGCAACAGCAGGCGGCAGCTGGGAAGTTTCTGCCGACTTTCCTCCTTCTTTTTGATGGCCTCTCTACACGTAACTTTCTGTACGACACAGAAGGTGGCGCGGCCTCAGTACGTATACGAATACCCCAAGCTGGAGCATGCAAACATTTGCATGCTTGACTGCATGCACATATACGTTTGGGAGCGTGCGTGTGTCTAGGCAGCATGGTACGTGCCTGGAAACACACGTACATTATCAGAGCTCGAGCGTCCAGTCCAGGTCAGCCGCATCTCTCGCTACCAGAATCACGTGTATATACCTTCAGTGCCACACACATATATATATATATATATGTGTATATTCGTTGACAACTATACGCGTAGATATCTCCATATAGTTCACGTCTATTACATTTAGGGCCACACATATATAGGTGAACATATATACTCGTTGACAGCTAGACGCATAGGTATCCACACATAAGTGTATATGCATCCAGAGCTACATATATATACATATATATATATATATATATGTATACTCGTTGACAACCACATGCATGGATATCCACATGTACTTCACGTGTATACACATTCAGGGCTACACACATATATATTAGTATTTGTTGACAGCTACACGCAGAGGTATCTACAAATAATTATTGAATCCTGGTGCAGTTAGCATGCCTAAGTCGCTTACAAGGAGACGGATCCTAGTCTGTCGTGTGTAGACGCATCTACAGCCACAAGTGTACGTATTTTTATGCGTGTGTCTACATCTACGCAGGGAGAAGAAGTAGACCCATTTATACATATTTGTGTACCGGTGCAGTTGTGTGCGCCTACGATGCACAGAGCCCGCTGTCGTGTGTACGTAGGCGCGTCTAGCCAACCACACACACACACATATATGTATACAAGAATGTATTTGTATTATCCGCAAAGCAAAGAAATAGATACATATATATATATATAGAATGTTTGTATGTGTAGTAAGGTGTGTCAGTGTCTGCGACACTATATATATAGTAGATACATTTATATATATATATAGTATGTTTGTATATGCAATGGGGTGTGTCAGTGTCTGCGACAATATATACATATATATATAATAGATACATTTTTATACATGTAGTATGTTTTGTATGTGCAATGGGGTGTGTCTGTGTCTGCGAGTCATATGGAGAGAGTTATACGTATATGCACAGAAACAGAGAGCCACCTTGTCATGGCGGCGTATATGTGTTTATATGGGACTGGAATTATAGGTGGTCGGTCTCACATGCATGCACGTGTGCGGGGCACATGCACTTGCCCCAGGAACCCCACACATATCTCCACGTAAATTATGAATTGCATATATGTTTTAGCGAGGCAAATGACGAGTTTGTCTCCGGTGAGGAGAAGAGAGAGATATCAACCACACGAGCTGCTTCTCAGTAACTTGCATGCAGCCTGCCGTGAACAGATGGGACGAAGGCGCAGGGATGTGCGGCAGAAGATCCACATCCGTGCCAAGTATTGATAACGCATGCATGCACTTATATATATATATATATGAGTACGTCTGTGGGATACGCACGTGGCCATCTGTGCGCGAAAGGGCTTGTTTTTTGCCAGCGTTCTTTGTATTAAGAACAAACATATTCGCCCGTGTACTTCGCTCTCCAGCAAACACGGCTTTTGTATACATATATACATACATATATATATACGCATATATATATATATATATGCACTTGTTGGTGGGCAGGATGAACATACAGACATATTCGTCGGTTGAGAGAGAGGAACCAACAAATCTATCACCTCAGCGTCTTTTCACATATATATATATATATGCATATATATATATTTACATAACAACGTACATATATATATATATATATGTGTCTACGCGCAAGCATACGTAGACAGAGAGACTGCTGTATCAAGCGGTTTACACGTGGGGTGTACATGAAGAGACGACAGATCGACAGGTGTTGTGCAGAGGAGTCTTGGAGGGGGGGGGGAGGCACATATCAATTTTTTATATTTGGAAGAGGAAGGTGAAGAAGGCACAAAATTGAACGGAAAGTTTTTCCCTTACCTTGAGACAGAGAAGCTTGTCAAAGTAGAAATTTCGCTCTGCAAGCAGCTGCTGCTGCTCCTTCAGAAATAACTCATGTTTCTTCATCCTACAGGTTCACCGGCAACAACATGCACCACAGACGCACATGTGGTGAAGAAGCAGCAGCAGGAGCCACAGGGACGGAGACGGAAGAGGCTGCAGCAGTAGACATGCAGCAGCAACTGCAGCAGCAGACGCAGCAGTAACAGAGGCAGCAGGAGCAACGCGGAAGAAGCCGCAGCAGCAGCAGCAACAGGAAAGAAGACAGAAGAAACCGCAGCAGTAGACATGCAACAGCAGATGCAGCAGTACCAGAGGCAGCAGGAGCAAGGCGGAAGAAGCCGCAGTGGCAGCAGCGACGGGAACGCAGTAGAAAAAGGAAGCAGCGAGAAGCCGCAGACGTGCAGAGACAGACGCAGCAGGAGACGCAGCAGCAGCAGGAGCGACGCAGAAGAAGCACCAGCAGCCGCAACAGCAACGAAGGTGGAAGCAATAGCAGCAGATATGCGGCGGTGGAGGCAGCAGCGGACGCAGCAGTATCAGAAGCAGCAGGAACAACGCAACAGAAGCCACTGCAGCAGACGCAGCAACACCACACGCAGCAGCAGCGGCACCAGTAGAAGCAGCAGCAGATGCAGCAGGGGCAGACGCAGCGACAGAGGCATAACAGAAGTAACAGAAGTCGTGCGGCGCAAAGACACAACAGCAGCAGCAGCAAAAGGTCAGCAAAAACTCGACCCTCCCAGCAGCAGAAAAGACGCCAAACGCCAGAAACACTGACAGAGGCTTCCACCCAGCTTAGGAAAGGAAACAACAGCAGAGCAAGTCACAGTAGCATCTGAAGCTGCAGCCCCATGCAAGCAGCAGCGGCTGCAGCAGCAGCCAGAAGGAAAATTGTTCACCACTGCAGCAAAGATGCAGGGACGTCTGTCTGAAAGGACCGACGACGCGGTCCGGACGTGCGTGACGCATCTCTGCAGACGTGCATGTTGACAAGCCCGCAGCCCTCTGGCCACACATATGTACCTCTCTCTCCCCATATATATATATATATATATATATGTAAAGAAACGAACTTGTATATAGAAGAATGTGTGAATGTGGGAAGTATAGAGGAAGACTTACCTGTCTAGATAGATACATACATAGACCTAGGGGAAATCTAGACACGTATGCATCAACACTTTCCCTCTCTCTCTGTCTTCACATACATATATATGTCTGTGTAGAGCGCATGCATGCACCTATATATATAAAAGGACTTCTGCATGTGACGGTAGGCATGCGTGGGGTTTTCTCTGTCTGCACGCATACGCATATATATGCGTGGCCCAGGTCTCGCAGTCATATATGTATTTCCTTGCACAAATACACATCATCAGACACAGGTACCTAGACACACATACAAATATATATATATATATATATGTATGTACGTATAGAGAGAGCGTATGTATGGAGAGAGCGTATGTATAGAGAGTGCGTATGTATAGAGAGAAATACGCAGGAAAAAGGACATTTGTTTCAGTGTATCTTCAGGCGGGCGAAGAAGAGAGAGACGTGTTCCCCCCCCACACACTTTTTAACAGAAAGCAAGGCGCAGAGCTTCCCCACCTTCGCCTGATTCTACGCTGCATTTCTCTGATGGCTTGGTCGCACTCCGCTATGGCACCCTGCTGTCCTGCTGCATGCGCGAAGATATTTGCGTGCGCCGCATCGTCGGCTTCCTCGTTTTCTTCCTCTGCTGCTGTTTCTGCCTCCTCTTCGACAGCTCCATCGGAGGGCCTGTCTTTCGCTGCGACGCGCCGTGGCGCAGGCACTGCCTTCTCCTGCTGCGTCTGCTGCTCTGTCTCTTGCAGCAATTCTCGCGCCCCCTCTTTCGACACGTGCTCGCCCGTCCGCCCCGTCTCGTCTCGGCAAAGTCTCTGCTGCTCTAAAAAGCGGTCTGCTCCCTCCCCATGCAGCCCTGCTGCTGCTGCGTAGCGCGCTGCATGCGCCAGGTCCGCTTCCGCCTCCTCCGCATGTCGCCGCATGTCGCTGCTTTTCTTCTCTGTCTGCGCACCACTCGGCCTGATTTCTTTCCAGCCCCGATCTTCTCTGGCGCGTGTATCGCCTCCTCCTCCTCGCTCTGCATGCAGCCACCTGCCAGCAGCGTCCTTCTCCTGCTGTTTGACTCTCTCTGCATGCGCAACGTCAGCAACGCCGTGCGGTGGCATTTCTTCTCCTCCGCTCGTTCTTCCCTTCTCGTCTTCCTCTATTTCTTCCTCCTTTTCTGCGTTTACTTTCTTCTTTTTCTCCGTCGCCTTTTTCCCCTCTCTTCCTTCCAGGGCAACGTCCTTTTGACGTTGTTGCTGTCTTCTTTTCTCCGCTGCTGCTTGTGCGTCTCTGTGTGGCCGCCGAGGACCTCTCTGCTCCCCTTTGCCCTCCTCGCGCATGCAGGGTTGGACTCGCCGACTTACCACCCCGTCTTCTGCCATCGTCTCTGCCTGAAGAGTTTTCCCCCACGCGTGCAGGCCGTCCTTCTCGTCCTCCTCGACATGCTTGTGTTCCTCTGCTGCATGCACGCCTGCTTCTGCTTCCTGCTCAGCATGCGCAGCGTTTCGTCGAGGCGTGCGATGTTCCTGCCCACACGTTGCTGCTGCTCCTGCGTCTGTGTCTCTCTCTATTTCTTCTTCTTCTGTAACATGTGTGTCTTCTTCTTCTGCGTGTACGTCCGTCTCTTCTTCCTCTTCGGGGCGTTCTGCTGCGTAGTAGGCAAGCAAAGTGTTTTGACTGCGCGGCCCACTTGCACGGAGAGAACGCTGCCAACGGCTGCTCGCTTCGCCAGTTCTACGAGTCCAGCACGCAGCAGCAGTTGTGCTCTTCGTCTCCTTCTTGACGTCGTTTTCTTGGTCTTTTTCTGCCTTTCCTGCCTCCCGCTTTGCTGCCCCTGCCGTCGCTCCAGAGGCAGCCCAGTTACTCTCCGTTGCTGCTGCGTTTTCTCTTGCTGTTGCCCGCTGCTGTCGACGAGCTGCAGCAGCACCTTCCTCTCTAGTGGGTGCAGCGAGGAAGTCACTCTTCTCTACCCTCGTGGCTGCTGTTATTCCCCTGCACTTGCCGGCCGTCCTTGCTGCTGCCTCTTTGCTTCTCTCCGCTTCAGGCGCTTCTACATGCACCGGTCTCCCTGTTCCGCTGTTTGGCATCCCGCAGGCAGCTGTGACACTTCCGTCTTCTTCTTCTTGCTCGCCCTCCTTGTCCTCGTCTTGGTGCTCAGTTGGCGAAGGACTGGCCCATCTCTCTCTATGCTGTTGTTGCACGAGGAACAGCTGCTGCTGCGTCTTCTTCTGCGGCAATGGCGCCTGCTGTTTCGTTCCTTCTCGCATCGCCGAAGCTTGCTCCTGCTGTCGCTCATAATTCACAAGGCGAAATTCCTGCTGCTGCTGCTGTTGCACGTGCTTCAGACCCAGCGACTGGACTGAGACTTCGGTTGCATGCGGCCTCTTTCCTTCTGCTACTGCTCTCCCGCTTGCTGTTGGTGCATCTGTTGCTGCGTCCTCTTCTCTCTTTGCTGCTGCTGCTGCTGCATATTTTCCTCCTGTTGTCGCCTCCTTCGCAAGCATCCCTCTCCTGTCCTCTGTCCGCAGCAGCGTCGCTTCTTTCCCGTGCTGCTGGTGCTGCTGTTGAGCTTCTAGCAGACGACCAAAAACAGCAACCTCAGCAGCTTCTCCTTCGCGTCCTCTTTCGTGTCCTCCTTCCGTCTTGTCACTTCTTCCGTAACCCTTCTTCTCCTCTCCGTCCTCTTCTTCTTCTCGTTCTCTGCGTGCATCGGGGTGCTCTCCAAGACAGTTTCCTTCGTACGACGCCTGCAGAGCATCTGTTGCATTGCCGCTGCCGCCGCTCTGGCTGCGTCTTCGGGTAGAAATGATCGGGGAGTCTCGGCTTCTGCTGCTGCGTCTGTTTCGTCCTTCCCCACCGTGGTGGCGCTTGCTGCAAATGCGTGGGGCAGCAGGCGCGGGGAGCCCTTTGTTGCTGTTGTTGCTGCATGCGCTGTATCTGCGAGTGTGGCCAACGGGAGGACGGCCGCTTTGCTGCTGGTGACACTCGCTTTCCCTGCTGCTGTCTGTGTCCCTGCTGCTGCTGCTGCTTCTCCTCCTCTGTCGGCTGCTGACGATCCCTGGCTGTTTTGCCTGTCTGTTCCTGCTGTTGTTGCTGCTGCCCAAGACGACGGCGCTACGACGCTCTGGCCCGATCTCCCGCTGCAGCCCGCCTCCGACCGCAGCTCCTTTCTTTTTCTTCACTGTCCCGCGGCGAGGGGTGTTGCTGTCATTCACAGCCACAAATTGCAGAGATCCCACGTCCACTTCCTCTTCCTCCCTCTCCGACGGCTGCTGCTGCTCCCAGCTTTCTCCTGATGCAGCCTTGCGTATACCCCTTGAAACAGCAACATGTCCCCTGCTCCTACCAGCCCCTCGAGGTGCTTCTTCTTCTTCTTCGATTCCTCTACTGAGAGCTGGTCGTCTGCCTCCTGCTGCGCCGCCTTCCGCTGGTGCTGCTGCACGTGATGATCCTGCTGCCGCTCTGGGGAAGGATGCCGCTGCTTCTGCGCCTCTCAGCGTCCGCGCTTCTTGACAAGTCTTCGAGCGTCTACCTGCTGCTCCCTCCTTGCTGCTGCTCCGTCTTGTTGCCGTCTGTTCTTCAGCAGTATTCATACGCTTGCAGGAGAACTTCTCCGCTTCCGCTCGTACTCTGTTGCTGTTGCTGTTGGTCCCAAAATTGCTACAAACATGCGAGGACGTGTACAACTGGGCCCGCTGCTGCTGCTGCGAAGGACAGTGCTGCTGCTCCGTCGGACTTTGCCACGGCTGCTGGACTTCTTTTTCCTGCTGGGGTACTTGCTGCTGCCGTTGCCCCTGCTGCTGCTGCTCCTCGTCTCCTTCTTCCTCGTTCAGCCACTGCTGTGGATCCTGTTCCCTCCTGCTGCGATGCTGTGCTTGCCCCAACTCCTGCTGACCTTGTTGCTGGTGCCGATCTTGCTGCTGCTGTAGCACTCGCTGCTGCTGCTGCATCTTCTGCTGCTGCTGCATCTCCTGCTGCTGCTGCTGCTGCGTCTCCTGGTGCTGCTGCTGTTTCCTTTTCGACAGTCGCCTGGCCCACGCGGCTGCGGCGACATGGAGCTGCTGCAGCAGCGCAGCATGCGCGGCCTCCGCAGCAGCAGCAGAAGCGTTTTCTTCTACCATAACAGCAGGACTCTTACATGGAGGAAGGATGCCGTGTTCTTCGAGGAGAACTTTAAAGAGAAGCTTAAAATTGGCTTCCTTTTCCTTGTTGCCCTTTGCTGTTACATGCAGCAGATGTAGCGGAAAGGCACCGGGGAGCAGCGCATCCACCAGCAACGCGTACGTCACTCCTGTATCCCGCAGAGAGCCACAGGAACCAGATCACCTTGCATGCGCAATAAATTCAATTTATGTATATAGATGTGTAGCACGCCTGTTCTTCATAATTCCTCATACATATACATATATATGTAATTTCTTTCAGGAATTGCATCTCTCGTCGAGTCAGCTTATACAAATGTATATATATCTATCATGTGTCCACATCCTGCGCCTACTTGGGACTTTGAAATTATTAATTACGCATACACAAATATACGTGTATATATATATATATATATATATTACAGGCATATTCTACATGAACTCTCATATATCTCTATATATGTAACTATATATGTATATACATATATATATGTATATACACATTCCAGGAGTGTTCTACGTGAACACATATATATATAATTAACCTAGAATTCGCATACCACATCCAGTCTGCTTCCGTATACATACGTACAGACATATATATATACGTATAGATACATATGTACACATACATATATATAAATATATTATATCCACATGCTGCTTGTGCCCAGTAAGTATAGATTCCTCGTCGAGGTCTGTGTGTATGTAGCGATCGTAAGAAGAGAAGAACAACAGAAGTCTTCGGGAAGAGAGACAGAAAGAGAGAAAAAAAAGACAACATATCATTTGCAACGTCGAATGATTAGTTTATAAGCGTTCGTATATACACGCGTGTAGAGAAGAGAAGCTACCGATACCTTCGCGCATGCATCCTCGTCTACATAGGGAAGTGTGTATGAATATGCACGTACGCACCAACACATATATATAAACAAAACCTACGTACGTCTGCACATATATACGCACATGTATATATATATTTAGGTAGGTAGACCGCCAATTTGCGTGAGGGTATATAGGCGCACACATCGTCCTATATATACACACTCATATCTGGCCCGTCTCCCTCTCTACGTGTCTCCCCTCATATGCCGCTCGGTGTCTCCCTTTCAGTCTCCGTGTCTCTCTGTGTGTCTCCTTCATCCTTCGTCTCTGTGCATCTTTTAACTTTTTCTCTTCTTCACCAATTCGCTCTCTTTTTCGGTCCCCTCTCGCTTTTCCTCATTCACTGACTTCCTCTCTCTTGAATTATATGTCTCCCCGCATATACGTATGTAATATATTTGTGTAAATGTACACGGGAGAGATAGTAGCAACGTATGTGTAGAACCTTTCCACTCAAAGAAACATAGGGCGCTAAGGAATAGATATATATATATACGTGTACAGGTATACACGAGAATGCATGGTGTGTGTCGAGAATGCAAATGCACACACACACACACACACACATACACAGAGACATATATATATATACGAATATGTACAAGGGGGAAGTGAATAGAAAAGTACGTATGCGCAGATACGTCTACATATATAAAAAGGGAGCTGAACAGATAAATATATATAGATAAGTATATATATGTATAGATGAGGGGAACTGGACAGATAAATATATGTATATGTGCGTATATATATATATGTAAGTGTAACTGGACTATATATATATATATATGTATATACGTTTAGGCATACATATATATATATAGAGAGAGAGAGATGTGTATATGGGGAGACGAATATATATATATATATATATATATATGTGTAAAGTCGTGTGTACATATGGGCAGGGGGAAGAGCGTCACGGGGCGAAGGGGCGTGGATGAAGAGAAGTGGATGTACCGTCGTCAAGTTGCTTGACGTGTGTGTGGCCGGTTCCCAGAATTTGATTTGCCCATGCGAGGAGCCGTGGAATGCTGCGCACTGCAGGATGAGTCTCTTCTTCTTTTCTTCTTCCTTTCCCTTCTTTTTCCTCTTCTCCTTGGTCGGCTTCTCCTCTTTGATATTCTTCGGTTTCTTCTTCTGCTGCTTCGAAGGCAAGGGGAACTCGCTTCCAGGTCCCTGCAACTTCATTCTCCGACGGCGTGTTTGCATGCGCCATTTTACTCCTTCCTGCTGCAGCTGCTGTTGGGACTTTGGCGGAACAGACAGCTGCTGCGGCGTCTCGTCTCGGGTGCTGCGTCGTCCGGCCCTCTCCTGCGGCACCGGCAAGCAGAATCTTTGTGTCCAGGTATCCCCGACAAACAGTGGCTGGCTGTTCAACTTCCTCCTCGAAAAGGTGCATCTCTATTGTATACGTCTGTGTAAATCTTCTCACACATATGCAGGAATGCAGATATACACATACATATATATATATATATGTATATATATATACATCTATACACATACGTACATGCATAAATACATGAATACATACGTACATACATACCATACATTCATACACACATACACTACACATACACAAACATACATATATACGCACACACATACATCCATATACACACACACACATACATATATATGTTGTAACAGGAGGGAGTCATGCGTGTGTGTGTCTGCTTCGGCAGTTGCTTGATGGAAGGTGTAAGTTTTGGAGAAAACAAGTTATTTCTTTTGTAAAGGACAGAGACAAACTGAGAGCCCTGTAGACGTCACGCTGCTGAACTCTGCAAGGCAACGTCAGTGTGGATTCGTTCACACACAAAGGAAAATACGCATGTGTGTATACGTATGTGCATATATAGATTGGTAGTCCATATACATACATGCAGTCGTATCTTTCTGCGGAGCACTAAAACACATACACGTCAGTATAAAGTATAGAAATAGACGCATACGTGTGTATGGGTGCAGGTGCCACGAGCAAGAGACAGCGAGCGAGAAAGACAGGAACAGAGAGAGTGAGGGAAAAGAAAAAAAGAGAAGAACGGATGGGGGGTCTAAGCGCTTGGTTAATATGTGGACGTATATACGTCAGGGTGTCTTCAAGTAGAGACGCACGCGCAGAAGGTCGACTGCGTGAGCACGCGTCTATGTGCCACTTATTTACGAAATTTGTGCATGCACTTGTATAGATGTATGGGATGATTGAAAAAAAAAGAGACCTTCAAACAGGGGCGTATACACATATGGATATATATGTATGAGTGTGTATACAAGAGAAAGTTATTTTTGGTGTGGTTGCCCTTAGACGTACACAGACAAGTATTTGTTTGCAAGGAAGGTGGAGGAAAAGCGCTATCCATTTGATGAGACGGATTTTGTGTGCACACCAACCCCCAGCACGCCTTCTCTTCAGATAGTAGTTCTTCGGCTGCTGCAGGGATATTTTCGCCTCACATCAAATGAAAATGAGACCCTAGCACTTTCTGTAAACGCATTCCAAGTGAGACAGGACAACACAGACGTGTGCTGCCACAACACAACGCCGGATGCGTCTTCGATCTTCCTGATCCAGCCGGTATCCCACATTAATATTCCTATATGTATCAGTATATACACACATACATTTATATACACATATATGTATATACATACACTATATCAGCGTGTTTACACATATGCGTATATATCTACGTCAGCGCGTACACACATACGTGTATACATACATATACGCGTGCTCGTGTACATATATATATATATATTCATATATATATATATATGTATATATCAGCGCGTACACACATTTCTGTGCATGTACACCAACATATAGACATATATACATATATATATATAAATGCATGCGTCCACGTCCAGAAAGGAGTAGGCAAATGCGTCCACGAGCTCCACGAAGGTGGCCATACATTTTTTACGAAGGCCTACTCACCAACCTTCACGCTTACGTCGCCCTACGCACACGTCTCTACACATTTCTATTCATATACGTATATGTAATACAGATTTATATACTCATATAAGGATACAAAAAACACACGTGTACGTTCAAATATATATATATATATATATATATATATTGATATATGTTGACGTAAGTGAAGATGGTGAGAGAGAAAATAGTGTTCTGGAGTCCAGTTTGAGAAGCAGCCTGCCACTACTGCTGCTCCTGCATTGTTCGGGCAGCAAAGGAACAGCAGTTGCTGAAAGCCTGTGTTCTTCACGCTGCCGCACAAAACTTTTTTGACTTGCGAAAATGAAAAAAGAAAAGAAACACACCGGTAGCCGCATCCCTGTGGTTTCGCGTACGCCTTAAGCCTGTTAGCTCCACGGCAGTTTACAGACGAGCTGCTTCGTGAGGTGAATATTCAAAAACTGGAGAGAAGAAGTGCGCAGAGAGGAAAACCAATGCGTTGTGTGAATCGATCTAGAAAGGAAGAGACGTACACGCGAAGAAACAAAGGGAAGCTTGGATTCATTTGCTTCTGTAGAGGAATTTGCATCTGGGCAGTAATGAGACGTATACACCCAGTTTTAGACACGGACCGATAAGCCAATTTACGTTTATGCCGTTGCGTACATACAGTTGTCTGTGTACCCGATGGAGAAACTTGAAAGACAAAACTTTTGTCTGAGTCAGATAATCTGACGAAGGAGCGAGGAGACGACGCGACCGAGTAATAAGGAAGTACGTACCCAGCAGTATGGATCGAGGTAGCTCGTGTTGGAGAGAGCCACGCGTGCACGCCGCACTCAACCACGGTGTTTTCGCTGGCAAACAGAGCTGTTACGAAAAGTATGTCTCAAATGCAAACACCACATGAATACATATATACATACATACATACATACATACGTACATGCATATGTATAAGTACTCACGACGTTTTTGTTCACACATACTGGAAGAGAGGTGCACAAGTGTATATATACATATATATATTGATAGATATATTTAAGTGTGTGTATGCAAGAGATCGAGGAACCGACAGCTGTATTATTGAGGGGAGCGAGAAAATGACGAAACCTGAGGACAAGGCGCCCTGAAGGTTCACTGACGACGGTTCCAGTTCAAGGGACGGGCTGCGTGCACAGTTTAGAACGGGTGTGGATGCCTAGTAGTACCGTTCTGCTCAATCGGCAGAAAAATCGTCGTTCGACGAGAATGCGCCGAAGGTTCAATATGAGGTGCACGGGCACTTCTGTGTAATTGACGAATAAGCGAGTGAAGTCTACCAAGCGCAGTAATCACGTCGAACCCTCAGGGGAAATACGCGTGCATCCCTGTGCGCAGCCACCCTTGTGGAAAGGCTACACAAATGTCGAGCCATCTGCCTGTGCGCGTGTTGGCAGTTAGAAAAGAACACGTGCGACTACGTATGACTCTGCCTACGTACTTCCCTGTGTGTGTGTCAACCCGTATGTGTACATATATTACGTACGTGTGTACACACAGACGCCTACGTATGTATACATATATGCGTGTATATGCGTATACACGTGACTACGTGTATATCTACACATGTTTCCACATATGCGGGCAGACGTTTGGGTAAATTCTAGTCGAGAAAATGGCAAATATTTCCTGTGTTAGTTCCATGTAGTTCAGTCCGACTAAAGAAAGAGAGGTGTCCAAGAGTTTCCTATGTCAGTTGTGTCTTCTTCAGAGTCCGCTTTTGGCCATCCCGGATGCACAAAACTGGCTGCCGGGCCGGTCTACAGTTCATCGTTAGGGTAGTTCTATCATCCTTTGTGTGCCTAGGCACAGGTAATGTTTCGATCAATCTGTAAAGAGTAAAGATACAGACGTGTATACATGTCTGTACACGTAGTTGTACTCAGCCGTTCGAGCCTTGTCATCGTGAACACCGTAGACACCACCGTGCAGCTGTACACGTACTGAGACATGTATATACGTAGTTATAGGTAATGGATATCTACAAATCTCGATATGTTTCTGCGTGGCTGCGTACGTTTGGGAGACACCTGCAGGTGCAACTTGGAGCAGCTGCGTGGTGACGTTGGGAGGAAGTAAAAAGAAGGGAAAATGAAGGCTGTTAACAGCATACTTGTTCTACAGAACCGGGGGTGATTTTTCTTCTGCAGGCGGCAGCATTAAATCCTATGGTAGGGGATTCGCCTACTTGTGAAGAGGTCTCAAGAAATTGTAGACAGAAAGACATATAGAGGTGTTACGTCTTTCTTTTTTTCCGTATATGTCTGTTGTCTACCTATGTGTTTGTCACTCCCTAAGTACATGCGTGCACATGGGAGAAACTGATCCGTACCTTTCTCCGCGCCAAGTGAGATCTGTGCAGCGACATTGTACACATAAGGATGAAGAGCAAAAACCACTAAAAAACGTGAAACTGACGACGGTTGATCTGCGTGCAATAATATCCTTCATCTCGTAAGCTCCGGAGGATGCGTCCTTTTGCCGATATTCGTGGACTGGAGTGTTAAGGCGGGATTTGTGAGAACAGCAATCGCACACGAAAGCAGAGCAACATGGTTTTTCCTCTCTATTGTAGTAACAGAGACAAGTAGACAAAGTGTTAATGAACCTGCAGATGTCTGTAGCAAGGGAAAATTCGATTTGTTGCTACAGACTAACATTACACGGACGTCTGTCTGTACACCAGAGCGTCACGTGGCACTAAAAAGCCCTGCTACACCTCTCTATGCAAAAATATACACTTCTAGGCACTTCAGTTAATGCACGTACTTATATACGTGTGCTGACGTATATATAGATACAGAGGCACAGGTGCATATACTGTAGATTCGTTATGGTTGGAATTGTGACGACCTTGACGTGGCAGGTATTTGTCGCTTGTAAGACAAATTGGTACGCAGACTGATGAATACTACGTACGCGAGAAAAGCAGCCGATTCGTGACCTCAACTTATTCACATATATATACATATAGAGAGAGAGAGATACAAATACATCATACCTTGGATGCCTGTTACCGACGTCTGTCTGTGAGTTCCAGACTGACGTTCTTCTCCCGTACTTGAGTGCGTGTCTCTCCGGGCGTGCGTAAATGGGTTGACTTATTTGGAGTGTGGAAAGATAAATTTTGTACGTGTGTGTAGAACGTGAGTGTGTAGAAAGCACGCCTATGTAATCATTAAGCGTGTGTCTACGCGTGCGTGGCGTGTCCGCGCCGTGGGGCACTTGTGAGAGTGTGTCTGCGTAGTTCCAACGCCACCTACAGAAAGACTAACGCGGAAAAGCCAGCATCGGACAAGACGCAGAAATTGTTCTCGCACGACGCACGTTGTTAAGGAAACCCTCTTCTCATAGACTCCGGCGCCTTCGTCTTGCTTCTTTCCCGATGTCCAGTGGATGGGAAAAAGGTCAGACCACGTCTAGCGTCTTCCGGGTGAAGCTCACAACTCTTTTTAAGCCATTCTGCGTACCCCTTCCCGTGGGTAGATTGATCTGCGAACTAAAATTTTATTTTCTTTTCCACGTGCACTGCGCAGAACAACGTGCACGGCATTCGTGCGAACATTCTCGCCGTATAGGCGACCACCACACCCCGACCGAGACTACGGGCGTTGTTTGCCACACGACACAGGACTGCAGCATCATCTTGAGAAGGGACAACGAGGTAGTGTCAAATTTTTCCCCACCAAAAGTGGATTCTAGGTGGAACAGTTTTGGAAATCGCATGTTTTTCGTCTTTGTAGTGTCCTGTTCGTGCAGGTATAGACGACAGTCGGTGCGGTGTACACACACATCCCTGCAACTTTGCGAACGCCCCGACTGGAAGTTTTCCTGTCTTCGTGGTCTCGTCCTTTCTTGTTGCATGTTTCTTGCGTTTCTTCGCTTCACAACAGAGGCGAAGTCCGTACACTAGCAGACGGCGGCTTGAGCACCACTCCCGCAGTTGGGTTCTTTATACGCGCGTGCGCATATAGTCTATTTGAGACCATTTATCATTCATGGCAGAACATTCCTTCGTACCACCCGAGCTTCTTCGCCTGGGCACGGAGGTTTTCGCTGCCGTTACTGCCTCTGAAACGTTACAGTTCGGTATATACGGGAAGACACATCCATCGTGAATACTGGCTTTAAGAAACGCTCTCCTCCGCGCATCAGGCGTATTGTCTCCCATCGGCCCGACACGCATGTGACTGCAGTAATCAGTGCTACAGCTTTACGCAGTAGCCGTGCTTTTGTACTTTTTCCTCTGCATCTCCGCGGCTGATTTTTGCCCGCTTCTTTTTCTTCCTCCTGTGAAGTAGTGGCTCTGCGGTTCTCCGCTGCACCTGCTTTTGTCGGAGGAAAGCGAACACCAGCAGGCAACACCGGTCGATCCGGACCACGCGTAGGTTTTTGAGTGTCTCACACTTGCGCTACACTGCAGGTGCCACGCACGTTGTTCACTAGACGTGTATATCCTTGATTGTGTTGTGTATGAGTGTAATAGCTTGCGCTGCGCCCTTTCTACTTTTTCTGCTGTCGTACTACCACCGCGGCGCATACAGCCTACACGTCGTGCACAGTACCCACACTGCTTCACATGTATGTGGCATTTCTAACGTGTAGCTCCAGTTGCTGGCTCGAAGGCTGCCAGGCAAAACGTTCTACAAAGGTATCGCTTTTTTCCATGTGGCTGGAGGAAGCGTTGTCCATCGGCTCCGTAGGAACTGAAGCTACTGTTTTACTACGCTATTGCCTTCGGCGTAGAGTATATCCCGCGCCTGTGTTGATTCTCCTCAGGACTTCATTTATTTGCCTACATCGGCGTACTACCGTAGTGCCTTTGCCTACACGAAGGACGTTTCCGTGCCTACGCTTCGTGATAAATTGCGGAAGCAGCTGACTTTTTTCCGGGGAAATTTTCTGCTGCGCTACCGCCAAAATCATTATCGCATCCGCATCTCTTCCATCGGAGGAATATACCAACACATCCGTATAAACTTCTGAGTCTCTGTGAGTATCCGTGTACACGTGTCCGTAGAAAATAGACAGATTGATACAGATATATGTATGTGCGCGGATGCTCCGTCGGCAGGTGTCTTAATTCGACACCTCCCCCTCCCCCGCAGTGCGTCGTTGTAGACCTGGAGCTCACAGTGATGCCATCAACCGGGTTCCTCTCTGTCCTATTTAGACGAATAGTGCCTTTTTGAGGGCGCGCTAATTCCTCTGTCTTTTCACCAATTTCTCGGCAAACTACACTTCTTTCTCCGGTACGATTTCTGTTTATTGCTCCTCTGTGGGTACTGAAAAATCGGACCAAGTAATGCCTCCGTGCGGGGTTTCCCCTCTTCTTTACAGCGCAGCATTAAACAGGTAGCACCCACCGTAGAACAAGCCGAATTTTTTTCCTGCCTATGCGAAGCATTTGGATCTTCACGCGCGTGACTCGGCTTTTCCGCGTTCATGCAGGGTCAGGAGGAGAAAGCGTTACTTCCTGATGTACGCGTATGCGGATTCTCCCGCCGCCACGCTCGCAGCAAACCTACATCGACGGCGTGATACACTACATGCGCTGTGGAAGGCAAATTTTGTATGTGTCTACACCGTGTCTGCAGTACGCATGCTCTGGGGTGGCACGGCAGCTGCGGGCAGTTGCGATGCACCGGCAACGTGCATCCAGAGGAGCTGTAACCAGCTCGTATCGGCGTTGAAGGACGAGGCGCAGAGATTCGCTGCCCCGCTGAAGTGTGCATGCAGGCGTTCGCACAGCGACAGTGTACGTACACCCGTCCCGAAGTCCACACACCTAAGACTCGCGGGGTGAGTATTTTTTGACCGTAGTGAAGGGATGTGGCCATCTATGGCAACTGCAACGGACACGCACACCGTAGATGCAGAGACGCCAAAAAAAGTTCGAAGTGTATGTACAGCGGTTGCTTCCTCCGTGCACTTCCCACCTGCATTATACGCTAGTGTGCGGGCACTACCCTTAGTGTGAGCATCGACCAGGACTGCAGTGTACATACATCCGGCTGCTGTCCACATCCGCTGACCTGCAGCGTGCGTCCACGGCGGCAGCTATAGTGTTCCTCTTCGATGCCGTGGCAGGCTTAATCCCTCGTCTAATTACGCAGTGGGCGCTTTGTTTGTTCGTATCTGAGGCGTCCTTAGGGCCGCTTTTTTGTCCTTTTCCTCTGACTTTGAACACACCTGCACACGCAGTATATGCCGGAATTTCTTTTTCTCCTTGAGAGTATGGCCCCCCCCGTCCCTCCCCCTATTTGCGAGAGCGTTACCAGAGGGGCAGCAGAGCTTTCTGGCGATGCTGCTACTGCTGAGGACGGGACGGCGGACGCTGCTGGTGGCGTTGCCGCTGCAGTGGGCAGTTCACTCGCATGCGCCGCTGCTGCTGCGAACGCTGCTGCTGCCGGGGTAGCAGCAGGAGCCCCCCGGTGGCTCTCACTTGCCTCTGCACGCCTGCAGGAAAGTCTGCCCAAGGGACGAGTAGTGAAGGAGGCTCTGGCTTCTGCTGCTGCTGCGCTCGCTCCAGGAGAAGAACCCATTGCCGAAGAGGTTTTGTCCTTCAGAGCATTAGCGAGGGCAAGATTCCGCGACCCTCCTTCCTCTGCCGCTGTTGCCGCTGGTGCCTCCCATCCGTTCTTCTCCTCCTCCGTCTCCACGTCCTCGGCAGTGACGGCTGCTGCTGGCACTGCTGCTGCTGACACTGCTGCTGCTGGCGCTGCTGCTGCTGGCGCTGCTGCTGCTGACACTGCTGCTGCTTCTGTACGGCCACCTCAAGCCACTGCTACCTACGCAGCAAACACGTCTGCGGCTGCAGGGACTTTTGCCGCTCCTCCGTCTCCGGTGGTTGGCGTGACTGCTGACGCGCCCGCTGCTCCTGCTGAGCCTTCGTCGCACACTCCTGCTGCAGCCCCGCCGTCCTCACCCGGAGGAAGAACGCGGGAGCGGTTCAAAGGCAGCGCGCATGAAGCCGTCTTGTGGCAGCGAGGAACAAGTGTTTCTTCAACTGATGCAGGCTGCTCTCCCTCTGCATCTCTTTGCCTCTCGACTTCGTCTGCATTGAGTGCTGCGCGAGGCGAGCTGAACACATGCACATTCTCTTCTCTAGCATCTTCCTCGCCTGCAGTGACACCTGTGGTTGCTGCCGCCTGCAGTGATGCTGGTGCTGCCAGCACTGCTGCTCCGTTCGTAAGTCTAACTTCTGCTGGGTACCCTCTCGCAGGCTCCCTCCCTCGCGACCCTCCCTCGCCGTGGTCCGGGCGTTTCTGCAGCACGCGCCCCCAAGACAGTCCCGCGGGCAGCAACGGCAGCAGCAGGTACGACGTCACTAGCGAGAATGACTCCGGCAGCACCAACACGGGGCACCGCAACAACAGCAACAACACTACCAGCAGTAATCAGGAGCTGGACAGCAAGTCGGAGGGCAACGAGAAGGACGGAAGCCAGAAGGAAAGCGGGTCCATTTTCAACCGCGGGATCAAGCCCTGCTACGATGCAACAGGAGCAGGCCTAGAACACAGGGCCGACCCAGCAGGTGGACATACCGACGCAGCAGCAGCTGCAGCAGAAGACAGCGACGCAAGAGGAGGACATATACAGGCAGCGGAAGCCGGACGTAGACACGTACTCGCAGGTCACGCTGATGCAGCAACAGAGGACGGTGAAGTGGAAGTGCTGCAGGAGAACCTTTTACAAAGTTCCAGCTGCCGTGGGAGTACTAGCAACATTTTCGTAGGGCGTGCACGCGAGGAGAATCTAGCAGCATGCGACAAAATAGTAGCAGCATGCGAAGGCGTCCCCTCGGGTTCGGTAGACAGAGAGACGCTTCCTGCTCTGTCTGGTGCTGCTGCTGTGGACGCGGCACGTGGCAGGGCTGCCGCGGCAGATGCGACAGCTGAGACTGGTGCTCCACCAAAGATAGAAGCAGCAGGTCGTAGTGATGCAGGTGCTGCTGGGGAGGGGAGACGGGGAAGTGCAGCAGCTGCGTCGAGCGGGGTTGCTGCAGGAGAGACAGCAGCAGCTGCGTCAAGTGTTACTGTCAGCGAAGTAACGGCAGCTGTCGTTGTTGCAGGGATAGACACAGCCGCTGCCCTGGGTGCCGGTGCTGCTGTCTCGTTCCAAGAGAGAGCATTTGTAGCGGTTGAGGAAGATGCTGCCGTCTTGCAGGGGGGAGGAACAGCAGCAGCAGCAACTGCTGCAGTTGCTCGTGAAACCGGTGTGCGTCCGTGTGGGGAAGACTCTGAGACACAGAAGTGCGATGCAGGCGCGGCGTCAGAGTGTGCGAGGGCAGCAGCAGCAGCAGGAGCAGCTCATGTTGCCGCAGAAAAAGCAGCGGCTGCAGAAGTGGGGGACGCAGACAAGGAGGCGAGGAGACCCGCAGGAAGCGCGACCCTCGAGGCGGAGCAGAGGATGCGAAGCATTCCTGAGCTTGCTGCTGCTTCGGCGACTCAGACTGCTGCTGCCAGTGCTGCTGTTGAGACTGCCGCTGCGGGCAAGACGGCTTCTGCTGCTGACAAGGCACCTGCTGGCGCTGCTGTTGTCGAGACTGCTGCTGCGGCTGCTGCTCAGCCCAGGAGTCCTGCTGCCGCTGTTGCTGAGCCTCCTGCTGCCGTCGCTGCTGGTGAGCCGCCTGCTGCTGTTGTTGAGCCTCCTGCTGCGGTCGCGGTTGGTGAGCTGGCTGCTGCACCGTCTTCCGTCGGTGGCGACAGCGCCAGGACTGCTGGGCAACACGCAGGGGCGGCGGGGGCTGCTGCGTTGCACGGGAAGGGAGCAGCAGCAACAGCGGGGAAAGGAAAGCCCGTGCTGCTGGTCGTCTGTGCCCACGGCATTGGCGGATGGCCGTCCGACTTCTCCTACATGCAGCAGCAGCTGCTGCAGCGCGCCGGCAACGATATTCTCGTGCTGCTCTCTAAAGCGAACACCGGTCTCACTTTCGACGGCGTATCCCGCGGGGGCGAGAGACTTGCTGCTGAGGTAAACAGGAGAAGATTCACACAAGGAGACGGAGACACACAGAAGTGAAGAGAGCCTGGCTCTGAAGTGGGCGTCTCACATATATATATAAATAAATGCGTATTTGTTTGTACTTGCACACACAGAGAGAGGAGGAGAGGCTGGCAGACACCGGTAGACAAAATCTGTGCAGATATATACATATCGATAGAGATATAGATATGGCCAACGAAAGACAGATACGCAGCTGCCCATATATCTACGTATACTTTTGGATCCCTGGAGAACCCCCCCCCCCCAAAGACAGGTAGCATATAGAGACAGAAGGAGCAAAATAGAGACACAGACAGGTATACGCGAGCTTCACGCATGCATATATACGTTGTCCATTTATACGGGGCAGGTATGTATATACATATACGGCCTTCACTCATACACACATACACATCTGTATACATATATATATTCCCCATACACACACACATATATATACATTCTCTATGTATACACACATGTGCATGTACATATACAAGGATACACACATACGTACATATGTATGTTCTCAATATATATACATATATATTCTCTCAACATATACACACACATACGTACACATATATAGACGTATATTCTCTGTGTATACACACATAGGTATGTACACACACGTTTTCCAAGCACACACACATACGTATATATGTATATAGTTTCACTCCATATATATATGTATAGGTGTGTATTCTTTCCATTTAAAGACACACATGTATATGCATGCACGTATATATATGTGTATTGTGTATGCATGGACACATGTGTATATGTGTATCGAAGCCATATGTACACACAAATGTATGTATATGTATGCGTCTATATTCTATTTATACACTCACATATGTATGTATGTATTCTCCCTTCAAACATGTATGTATATACATATGTATTCACTATATATATGTATATATATACTCGCGTGTGTATACGAGTTCATCGGTAGATGGTCGTACGGTCGCCTCACCTACGTATGGGGTGCATGCGTGGGCCCCCCGTTTTTTGTGCGTATGTCACGGCGGCAGCCCTCTCAAAAAAAAGAGGCCCTCCGTAAAAAGGAACTCTCTACTTTCATATAGTTGTGTATATATAGATGTATTCGTAAATGTGCATTTCCCTATATATATATGTCTGGGTGTACATATATACGCACCTGTTAATACATATATATATGTTTTGGAGTATCTAAGAGTCTGTACCTGTATATATTCATACACACACTTGTGTGTCAGCGTTACATCCGTACGCAGCTTCATATACGTACAGCAGCTATATACACGTGTATCACCATATATACTCCCACATATATATATATGTACATGTATATACGTACGTATCTATAGGTAGGTGGACGCAAAGAGAGCTGCATATACGTACACAGCTACAGATGTGATACACGTACGCGGCTGGGTACACTTATACCAGGATATATGGTCCTCATATATCTGTGTTAAATGTATCTATAGAGATACACATACATTTCTATTACGCGCAGCCATGTACACGTCTTCCTGTAAATATACTCCTGCCTATATATATATATAGATAGATAGATACAGATATACATATATATACATACACGTCTATCACACGCAGTATTCTATACGAAAGCCTCTCTCTATATAGTACGCCCACGTAGATATAATATATATATGTATAGACCTGCACTATACGTGATCCTCTATATATAATACGCCCACTTGTATATTATATATATGTGTATATGCGTCACGTGCCTATACGTACGGGAGGACTACAGATGTGCAATACACAAGTATTCACACGAGTGCGCCCCCGTATACTCAGGGATCCGACTATATCTCTCTATATATAATATATACATATATATATATGCATATGCATGCATGTGTACAAATACATATATATATATATGCACGGATGGATGGGTTGCGGTGACTTTTGTCTGCAAAGCCTTGAGAGCTCTGCAGGGGGAATTCTTCCGCTTTTTTTGACAGCAGAGTCCTCGTGGAGGCTTTTGCTGCTGCTGGTGCGTATGTGGCAGGCGCAGAAGTTGCAGCAGCACGTGGTATAGACACACCGCATGCCGTCCACTGGTCCTGCTGCCTTCTCTATTTCTGCTGTTGCTGCTGCACTGCGCTGCATAACACCTCTCCTCCTCTCCTGCACACACATATATATATGCGTACGTGTATGTATACCTTTCTATACATATATGCATATCTGTGGACGTGCTTGACTGCGCGCATGCACGGCCATATATACACATATGTGGTCGCACAAGTGGATGTGTTGATAGACGTATATTCAAAGAAACGTTGAGGTTTTTGTCTGCATGCGTGTGACTTTTAAAGAGCGAGGAATGCACACAGACAAATAATGTATTCGCCCACACAGAAGTAGACGGACGGGGAGCACTTCTTCGACAATCCTCCGCTATGAAGAAGCACAGCAGCCAAGTTGGAAGAAGCGAAAGTATTCTCTGCAGTTGACGAGTTTTCTTCTCGAACTGCGACGGGCAGCAGCACCGCGCCACGCGTCGATTTGTCCTTTCTGCTGGCCCTCCCCCCTCAACAAATAACGCATGCACGCCGTGGCATCTGCTCTACATCGATTGCTTCCACACGCATATATTAAGTATATACGCACAGAGAGCCATCCATAGACGCGTATACATACCTACGCACATACATATATATAAGTCTGTCAGCATACACCCGTAGGCAATTAGATTGACTTCTTTGAAGCAAAGACATGGATATATCTCTGTATGTGCATATGTGTCTGTGTATGTGTGTGTGTGTGTGTGTACACAAACATGCATATATATATATATATATATGGGTATGCACACAAATGTGCGTATATATATGTATATGCATGTATATATATATATGTGTATACATATATGGTTATGTATATGTATATATGTGTGTGTGTGTGTGCACAAGTGTGCGTATATGTTTATGCATGTGTATGTAGTATGTGTGTGTGCATATATATATTTATATATGGAAAGGACGTCTGTGTGTGTAGAGGTGGTCTTTCTGTATCGTCGTACGTTTGTATATATGTAGGTAGATGCGTGGAAGAGTTCACGTTTCTCTCCTGCGTGTGTGATGGGTATTTTCGAATGTACAGGTATTGCAGGTCGTGAAGGAGACGCCGTCTCTACGTTATATTTCCTTCGTAGGTTATTCGCTGGGGGGCATTTATGTTCGCTACGCTGCGCGTGTCCTCTACAAGCAGAAGGTGACTCGTTCCGCTTCTGCTGCTGCCGCTGCGCCGTCTCCTGCGGCGTCTCGTGCGGCGTCCCCACCTGCAGCACTCTCCACAGCGACAGCAGACTTGGACGCAGCAGCAGCAGCCGCAGCAGGCGCCGTCTCCGAAAGAAGAGGAGAGAACGAGGAAAGGAAAGCGACGACAGATGCAGCAACAGCAGCAGCAGCAAAAGCGGGAGCAGCGGCAGACGCAGCAGCAGCGGCAGAAACAGGAGGACGGTCAGGAGAAAGGCAAGCAGCAGACATAGGAGCAGCAAAGGATGGGGAAGGAAGGGGAGGTGCTGCAGTAGAAGAAGCCCGAAAAGGCGGTGGCGGCTCAGGGAAGGAAGACGCATGCACCGCCTCTCCTATCGCAGACGAAGCAGCAGCAGGACCCAAAGAGAGGGTACCAACGCACGAACGAGAGAAGCAGGAAGACGAAGGAAGTGAACAGCAGGCAGAAGAAGAAGACGAAGTCAGAATCGCAGGACTGCTTCCGCTTTGCTTCGTTACTGTTGCGTCTCCCCACCTGGGAGTGCGGCGTTTCAGTTTCATCCCACTCCCGGAGAGAATCGTCGAGCCACTCATCGCTTCTTACATGCGCATCACACACCGCATGCGAGAGGCGCTTGCTGCCTCTGCAGCTGCTGGCTGCGAAGCTGCTGCTCGTGCTGCAGGTGGTGCTCCGTCTTCTTCTTCTGCCTCTTCGGCTTCTTCCTCCTCGGCCTCCGCTTCGGAAGAAGAGCAGGAGGAGCAGCAGGAGAAACGGCAGGCGCCCTTGACGCAGGACGACGCATTCGCAGCAGTTCTCGCCGCCGAGGAGGCAGCAGCAGCGACAGAAGCACGAGGCGCAGGAGTTCCAGCGGCGCCAGAAGCACCAGCAGCAGCAGATTTAGTAGCAGCAGCGTTGGAAGGAGAAGCAGCAGGAGGAGGAGGGGAAGGAGCAGCAGCAGCAGAAAGGGCAGAAGTAGGAGGCGGAGGAGGAGCAGCAGAAGCGTTGCGAGCAGGGGAAGGAGAAAGCGAAGGAGACTCAGCTGCAGAGGGTGCGGCAGCCGTGGGAAGCGATGAACGGTCGTTGGCTGCGGCAGAAAGTGACGACGGACTCGTGGGGGAAGGACGGGGAGTCGGCAGCAAAGAGGTAGCAGCACCAGAAACAGCAGCAGCAAGAGAAAATGTGCGGCCCAGACTCCTGGCGGAGAATTCTCGTGGCAGCAGTCGTAATAGGAACAGTAGTAGTAGTATTGCTCAGTGTCTCCACGACAGGCGGATTGCCTTTCACCAGGGCTGCATGCAACACAGCAGCAATGTGAACAACAGCAGTAGCAGCAGTTCGAGGAGCAGCAGCAGCAGCCGGAGGAGCAGCAGCAGCAGCACCGGTGGCCGTGGTGGAGCGGGGCGGAGGAGGTTGCTGCTGCCTGGCGAACTTCACGGGGGGTCGGGGAGCAGCGAGAAGGAGGGCAACGAAGGAAGCAGCAGCTCGTTGAGTCAAGAGAGAGAAGAAGAAGAAAAGAATTTTGCTTCGCAGGGGCAGAGAAATAGGCAGCAGCACGCTGAAGCTGCTTGCAGAAGAAGCGCGATACCTGCTGAAGCAGCTGGGCCATGGATTCTCCCGACCTCGTCTGCTGCTGCGGGTTTTGCAGCACGAGCAGCAGCACCCGCAGGAGCAGAGCCCGGAGGAGAAGCAGCAGCAGCAGCAGCAGGCGTCGCAGAAGGAACCGCAGGAGGAGCAGGACCCGCAGCAGGAATAGCAGCACCAGTCGCAACACCGGCGCCAAGAGGCGAAGCAGGAGCAACAGTGGCAGTAATTCGAGGGGCAGCAGCCGGAGCGGAAGCTTGTGTAACACACTCGGAAACTGCTGCAGACGCTGAGGCTGCTGCTGCTGCTGCTTGTGAAAGAGAAAGGAGGGGAGAAGGAGGGGAGAGAGGCACTGCATCTATCAGTGCTGCTGCAGGGGAAAGAAGAGGAGCGACGAAGGAAGAAACAGCCGCGACCGGTGTTGAGGCAGCAGCAACTTTTCCAGAAGCAAGTGCATGCGAAGATCGACGTGCAGCGCAAGCAACAGCAGAGGTCAAGGCAGCTGTTACTGCTGCCGTTTCGTCTGCGTTTTCTTCTTCCTCTTTTCTCTCGTCTTCTGCCTCGCGTCTTGCTGAGACGGAGCTTCCACCTCCTGCTGCTGCAACGCCGGCACTAGAAATGCTCGCCCCGTCGGACGTCCGCCCCACATCCAACGGAAGCAGCGCGGCAACAGCAGCAGCAACGACAGGTGCAGCAGCAGGCCAACGCGCTCGGAGCCCCGAGACCAGTGACCGTCCTGCACGTGTTGACAGTCTCAGCAGCAGCAACAACAGCAGCAGCTGCAGCAACAGCAGCAGCAACAACAACAACAGCTTGAGCAACGGCTGCAGCAACAGCAGCAACAGCAGCAGCAACAACCGCAACAGCAACAGCAGCGACAGCGGCACCAGCAGCAGCTACAGCAGCAGCAACAGCAGCAGCACCAGCAGCAGCAACAGCAGCAACAGCGGCAGCACCAGCAGCACCAGCAGCACCAGCAGCACCAGCAGCAGCAACAGCAGCAGCAACGAGGAAAAGATGTTTTTGACTTCGCCGGGTCTGAGGATTGAAAGTTGCAGGTTGGAGGTTGCGCAGGGGAGCAGAAGAGGCAGGAGAACAGCACATGGGAAAAAGGAGCACGGGGTGCGAGGGAGGGAAAGGAGGAACAGCAGCAGCACGAGGCGAAGGACGGCGAGCAGCGGGCCGCTGCTGCTGCAAGGTAGGCCGTCATTTTCTAGATCGTCGATAATGAAGAAAGTTTTTGGCACAATTTCTTTGCCAGTTCTGTACGAAAGTGCGACGCTGTGCGACCTGTACCTCGTCCCTGCGCGAGAGCAGCTAGGTGCCCAATGGGCGGCAGATGGTGGAGGAGCTGCGCAGCTGCAGCAGCAGCAGCAGGTGGGAGGGGATGAAGGAGGGGATGCTGTGGGGTTGCTGCCCCGGTGGAAGTTTAGTAGCGGCAAACGAAGAGGAAACAGAAGAGAAGGCGACGGGGAAGAAGACGGAAGCGGAGGCAGCTGGTGGTTCTGGGGGGGCAGCGGAAGTGCTGCCGCCCGGGCAGCGGGGAAGGACGGCCGTGCTGCTCCTGCTGCTGCTGCTTTCGCGCAGCACTTGGCAACGCAGTTTTGGGTACGGGAGAAGCAGCCGCAGCAGCAGCAGGGGAGGGCAGGGCGGAGGGAAGAAGTGGCAGAGCGACAAGGCAGAGGGGCGCGCGAGCCGAGACAACGCGAGGAAGACGTCCGTCCGCGGGGTGCAGAAGAGGAGACGGGGAAGAAGAAGCAGCGACAGCAGCAGCGGAACAAAGAGCAAACGGAGACGAAAGACGACGAAGAAGAAGGAAGACAGGAGCAGCAGGAGAAACGACGGGAGATCTTTGAGCAGCAGAGCAGCCTGTACGTGAGGCCGCCGCAGCAGGCAGATATCTCGGCGACCCGGCAGCAGCCACAAGAGCAGCAGCCAAACGAGCAGCAGGAACGGCAGCAGCCGCAAGACGCAACGCAGAATGAAGAAGGAAAAGAAGAGGCGCTCCAAGAAAAGGAGGATTCTGCTGCGTGGGAGGACGGAGTATCCTGGCGCTTTCTCCGCAGGTCCAGCAGCAGCAGCAGCGGGGAAAGAGCGACAGCAGCAGCTGCTGCAGCAGCAACTTCTTCACTGGCGGAGGACGAAGAGGAAGGCTTTTTAGCCGAAAAGAACGACGAGCCGCTGCTCGTACAGATGGCCAGAGGGGATTACTTAGAAGCCCTACGGGCCTTTCGACATCGTCGCATCTATGCTAATGCCAGGCAAGCAGAAGAAACGCATTCCCTTCTACAAATCTCATATGTGCTCCATACATATCTCCACACACGCATATATATACATACATGTATATATATGTACGTGTTTCCACACTTACCTATACGTGGAGCCCTATACATATGTATATATATGACTGTATATATATATACATGCGTACACGCATATATGTGTACAAGGAAGTCGGTGTTTATATATATATATGTGCATATACGCATATGTATGTACATGGCGTTCGGTGTTTAAGAATGTGTAAGCAGCTGGTGGCGTGCAGAAGTATTTTGCTGGACGTTCGTCTGTACATTCGTAAATATATATGTAGGTGCTTCCATATTTGTTTATAGAAAGGTCAGTATATACAATCGCCGTAATCTACACTCTGTCTTTCTCCTGATCTCTCTCTCTAAATATACGAATATATTCATCAGTTTATGTCTCTCTATGGATATATATATATATATGTACGCTCATTCTGACATCGTCCTATCTCTGTCTCTCTCTATATATATACACCATATATATATATGTATGTATCTGTCTTCCTCTTTCTATCTACATATACATATATATATATTTATTAGTATTTCTGCCTCTATGGATATGTATATATGTGTGTTTATATGTCCGGTCATTCTGATATCTTCCTCTCTCTCTCTATATATATAACTAGTATACACGTATATGTATATATATATGTATATATGTGTCCCTCTGTCTGTATTTCACTTTACATATATACAACTTATATATCATACACATATATGTATCCTTCTCTGTCTCTCTCTATATATTTGTATAGATTATTTCATGTATGTAGAGCTACCTACGGAGAATACGGTGTATGTGTATGTGTGCGTCTCTGTGTGTGTAGCTAAACATCAGGTACAAAGGCTGCTGTACGGGTTTATACATATATATATGTATATATGTATGTATACGTATATGTATACCTGGCTCTCCTTTCTTTTCTCATATATATATATATGCATATATATATATGTGTACGTATATGTATATATGGCTCTCCTTTCTTTTCCCATGTATATATATGTATATGTATGTCCCTGTGTCTCTTGCTCTCGTGCTCTCTTTTTCACCTATATATACATATACATATAAACCTATATATATGTGTATATGTATATCTGTCTTTGTCTCTGTTCTTCTTATACGTATGTGTGTGTATATGTCTGTGTCTTTCTTTGTTTCGTTTACTTGTGTGTATGTGTACGTCTCGCTGTTTCTCGTGATAGGCATGTGTCTCGTGGTGGTTCCTCCTGTTTTGTCCCCTTTTCTTGCACCTCGGTTTATCTGTTAGGAAGTAATACTTCCGCGCATGCGTCTCTCTTTTTGAGCTGCAGAGGCGACCTGCTGGTGCCCCTGGGCACTGCGGCGATCGACCCGCTGCTGCCGTCCTCGCCGGAGCTGCAGCGCCGTCTGGAAGAGGCGGGGCCGCGTCGCGTCGTCCTCGGCGCTGGGAAGGTGGTGATGGTAGGACGTTCCTTCGAACAGCAGCAGAGGCAAATGCTCCTCAACAGCAAGAAGATATCCAGTCCTCGCTGTGTGTAGCCACACGCTTGGACATATTCTTCTTAGCGGAGGACGCCGCAGCACGGGAGGACGGGTGGCTCAGGAGAAGAGACGCCAGCAGGAGTGTGGGTGTTTATCTGCATGCGTATACAAACTGAACACCTGTATTATCTCTCTCTGAACAGTAGACGCATGCAATACATACACAGATAGCACCCCACTACAAGAAAACAGGGCAGCAGCACACAGTCGAAGAAAGAGACGATATATATGAGAGGGATAGAGGGGGACAGCAAGAGAGAGAAAACACATACACATATATATATGCATATATGTATACACAGAGACTGAGACAGAAAGGAAGATAACATATATATATGTATATGTATGTCTACTTAGAGAGAGAGAGAGAGAGGAGGTGACAGACAATATATACATATATTCCTATATATATACATATTCAGAGAAAGACAGAAAAAGAGAGAGACAATATATATACATATAGAGAGAGAGAGGGTGGGTGAGGAAGAGGGACAACGTAGGCGTGTAGATATATGTATATATACGTGTGTACATGTAAAAGTATGTGGCATTCGAGAGACAACCGACCAGGAGGGTATTCCTGCTCCAGCACGAATATATATACTTTTGTATATATATATCTCCCCCTCTATATACATATATATATTGGTATACATTAGTGGACATACAAATAGATACACCTATATATATGCTGATATATATACAAACCCGGACATATGGACGTATGTGCATATATATGTACATACATGTATATAAGTATGTACGTACATTGATATATGTATACACATACATATATATATATATACATATATATATATATATATTGATACAGAGGGTCTTTAAGACGTATGAATCCGTGTGTGCCTATACATGTATGCATACGTATATGTACATATATATGTATGGAAGTGTACTGATACATACAGATCTGTATATAAAGGAGCAGAGGTGTCTGTGTATATGTGTGTCTATACGTTTCTCAATACACAACAGGGTGGATACATATATATATGTATATGTATGTGAGTGTTCGTAGATATAAACTTCTACGTGAGTATCGTATGGGCCTGCGTATAATAAGAAGACATATATATATATATATAGAGAGACATGTGTCGGTTGTATAATATCGTCTTCCCCGGTGATCTCCTGTTGTCCATCCATATAAATACATACACGCATACATATCTATATATATATGTACAGAAACAGATATACGTAGATAAATAGAGAGAAATACACATATATATATATATATGTATATATGTGTGTACACAGGAGTGTACCTACGTAGATCAACAGATTCGTGGGTGTGTGTTTGTGTGTAAGGAGGGAATTTGTGTAGAGATATATTTCGGATGGCTCGTCTGTTGGGGCGTTGCAGGTAATTCTTCCCGATGGAACAATCGCCGACCACGCAGATTTCCCCTCCTCTTCGTCTTCGTCTCCTCCCTGCTCTTCGTCTTCTTCTGGAAGTGCTGCTGTTGGATGTGTAGAAGCCAAGGAACTTGCAGCCTCTGCTGCTCCTGCTGCGGTTGCCGCGTCTCTCGCCGCTGCTGCCGAAGCTCCTGCTGCTGCTGCCTCTGCTGCTGCTCAGCAGCAGCCAAGCAGCCACTGCAGCACCAGGAAGGAGCGCGGCGTCCTTTTTTCCTCTTCGTCGTCTCCGTCCTTCTCTTCGTTTTTCTCTTCTTCGGCCACCATTTCTTCTTCGACTGCGTCGACTTCCGCGTCCTCCTTGGCGACTTGTTCTCCGTCTTCTTTGCTTCCTCTTGCGTCCTTCTTCCGCGGAAGCAGCAACAGCAGCAGCGGCAGTTGGTCAAGCGCACTGCCTGCGGGAGCGTCTCTGCTGCAGTCCATCACCTCCACAGGTAGGTCTCTTTCCGAGGGGGAAGTCTTTCCTGCGCCGAAGAAGAGAAGCACAGCTGCAGCTGCCGCTTTCCTCTGCCGCTGCACGTCTCCGTGATGCGGTCTCGACCCACACGACGAAAGGGGTTCCTTCCCCTGCGCACCTTTGCCTCTCTCCATATGTATATATATATGTGTGAATATATGCACTCTCCATATATATATATATATATATGAGTGTGTGAATGTATACACTTGTGTGTGTAAATGTGTGTGTGTATGTGAGTCTTTGCTCAGTACCTCGCCGCGTCAGCACACCTGTTTCTGCTGCTGTTGCTGCTGTTCCTTCTGTGGGATCTTTCTTCCGCTTCTCGTTCTCGTCGCCTTCCTGGGGAACGAAGAAACGACCTTCCCTGGTTTCCACTAACATTTACCCACACGCCCTCATATATATGTGTGTGTGTACCCTCCTATATACATCTATATGTAGCACACGCGCTTATATGCACACGTTAATATGTATATGTATATGCGTATATGTGTTCCTTCATATAGAGATATATATGTATGCATGTGCATGCGTGTATGTAAAGGCGGAGGAGCGATACTTAGATTTCTGCGTACTTCTTTTCCTTGCAGCAATTCTTTTCTCTTCGGTGTTGCTTCGCCAACTTCCCTTCGTTTCTTCTTCGCAGCTGAAGGAGACCATAAGTTTGTACACATGCAGGGGTAGTAGCAGCCCCGTATATCCCAGCCTGTATGTGCCTCTCTTCTTTGCCCAGGATTACACTCTGAAAATTTTCATATGTATTCAGAGAGACAGAGAGAAACATGCGTTGCCATACTTCTTATCTACCCAAGTTTGTGTATCCATCCATCTATTATACTCTGCATATACACGCTTGTCTATGTGTCTATATATACATACATACCCATATATGTGTATATATGTATGTATACATCTACGCATAAGGATATGTATACATGTGTGTAATTTCTACGCGGCATCACGCATATCGGTATACTCGTATATTTGTGTATGTGTGGTGGGTGGGTGTGTCTGTGTCTGTGTGTCTGTGTGTATATATGTATATATATGCGTATGTATGTCTGTATATGTATGTATGTAGATGTATGTATAGATGTATGTGTATGTATGTATATGCATGTATGCATATGTCTGTATATGTATGTATGTCTGTATATGTATGTGTGCATGTATATGTATGTATATGTATGTGTGCATGTATATGTATGTATATGTATGTATGTATATGCATGTATGCATATGTATGTATATGTATGTATGTATATGTATGTATGTATATGCATGTATGCATATGTATGTATATGTATGTATGTATATGCATGTATGCATATGTATGTATATGTATGTATGTATATGTATGTATGTATATGCATGTATGTATATGTATGTATGTATATGTATGTGTGCATGTATATGTATATATATGTATGTATGTATGTGTTAGAAACCCTGGTGAAATTCGGGTGCGTGTGTGTCGTGTGTCGCTAGACAGCCAGTAGCCGTGCCAGTAGATGGAAGTAATACGCAGGGGGTGCACAGGGATGTAACTCTACAGAGAAGTGGAGAACTTCTTTTAACTTTAAACACACTGTTCTCTGCTGCATGCAAAGAGAAGTATATATCCACCTGTCCTTCATTTATATGGACAAGATAAGTCTTCCTTGCGTATAAACGACGTTCCACGTCCTTCTACCCCGACTCTACATAGTAGGTCCGTTTCTCCGCTTCTACTTTCACTCTTTGTAGAGTATATATATATTTGCGTACAGGTACATGATAATGGACACATATATATGTATGTGTGTCTATGTAGCTGCACATGCGTGTAGAGGTTGTTGGCAGCTAAGTGTAAATCAAAGCGTACGAAAAAGTACTCACAGAAACACACGTAGACGTTACCATTCATATATATATGTATGTATTCATATATGTGTCTGCCTGCATGCGCGTCGTCCCTCGAAACACGCGTCTGCATCGTGTATGCGTGTGTGCATGCATGCGTTTCCATCTGCTTTTCGTCAGTTACGATGGCGAGTAGACTTTTGGTAATTGCGTCTCCACTTCGAGCGACTTGCCGCGGCAGTCTGTCGACCTTCCCTGTCCACTCCTGCGATATCCCAAAATTTCATCAACGTACTCTCTGCACCTCGTAGTAGTAGTGGGGCAGTAGTCCTTGAGCTCCTACCAGCAGCAGCAGGCCTACAACGGGGAGTAGCAGTGGTAGTACTACTCGCAGGACCCTAGTTGTCGTAGTAGGAATCCAATAGCAGCAGCAGCAGCAGTAGTACAGGTGCTTAGAGGTAGAACGAGTACCAGCAGGAGGAGGAGTAGTGCTAGTCTAGCAGTGATAGTAGTAGTATTAGTAGTATAGCAGCAGTATAGCAGCGGTATATTAGAAGAAGCAGCGGCATTGATAGGAGTCTGCTAGTGATAGTAAGAAACGGCAGTAGTAGGACGAGGAGGGCCGTCGTGCTACGAGGAAAAGGTGGGGGAGTATGGCAGCACTACTCCAAATAGTAGTAGCGGTATAACAGCAGCAGTATTGTAGTAGTTGGAGCGCAGTAGTATTCGTTGTAGTAGTAGTATAAGAGCAGTAGTATAGTAGTAGTATAAAGCAGCAGCAGTATAGTAGGAACAGCAGCAGCAATGGTGTACTACTCCTGTAGTCGTAATAGTTGTTGTAGTACGAGTAGTACAAATAGTAGCATAGAAGTGGTATAGTAGTAGTTGTAGTAGTAATACAGCAGCAAGAGTACTAGGAGTAGCAGCGGTAGTGGGATAGTAGTACTAGAAGTAGGGGTAGCAGTAGTAGTAGCTGTAGGGGTAGCAGTTGTAGTAGGGCCGTAGTAGTAGTGGTTGTACAGTAGTAGTAGGAGTTGTAGTGTACGTATACTTATTTACGCTTGCACTCATCAATACATATATATATATGTATAAACACATGTAGCAGTATAGTAGTAGTAGTACTGTTGAGCTTCTGCAGTATGGTAATAATAGTACTGAGCCTCTGCCTTTGTTTTGTTTTGCTGGAACAGCTGCTGTGGTCTGTGGGGTGGTGCGTCTGTGGTCCTTGCTGCTGGTGCTGTTGCTGCAGCAGGAGAGGCGGTGCTGGAGCCGGGAGATGCAGGGCAGCGTCCTTCGCCGGACAACAGCAACAGCAGCAGCAACAGCGATGGCGGCAGGATCGCCGGCTGCAGCAGCAGCAGTGGTCGCAGGAGCAGCAGCAGTAGCAGCAGTAGTCAGTGGGGAGCAGCAGCAGCAGCAGTAGCAGCTGTTGCAGGGACTGGGCTGTCGAACTGGCTTCAGCTGAACACAAGCGGAATTATTGAAGAGAAGATGGCCCAGCGTTTGAATAGCGTGGGTTGGGTGAAAATTATTGTTGACTTCCCCACATACGTACCGGTCGCACATGACCAGATTAATGCGTCTGGGTAAGCCATGCGTCTTTCCCCTGCGTAAATCGTCCTGCTGCACCTGCTGCTGTCGCTGCTTTGTTGCTGCAGCGGTGCCAGCGCTCCTGCTCCAACGGTGTTGCTTCCGCTGCTGTCCTTGCCGCCACCCCTCCTCCGCTTCCCCTGTTGCTGCTGCGACTGCTGCTTCTGCTGCTTCTCATTCTCTTCCGCTGCTTCTCCTGCGTCTCTGCACTTTTACTCTTCATCCTCCTTATGCTACTCTTTCTTCTGTAGCCGCTTCCTTTCTCTCCCCACACCTTGCCCCTCCACGCATTCCTCCCGCTGCTGCTCCTGCTACTGCTGCTCCTGCTACTGCTGCTGCTGCTGCTCTTGCTGCTGCTGCTGCTCCTTTAGCTCTGCGCCTGCCCACGCGTGCTGTTGCAATCTCTTGCTGCTACTTCCACCTTGTTGCTCGGGTAGTTTTTCCTGTGACTCGTACACCGCTGGCATCGTAGCCAGCGGGGGTGCTGCTGCTCCTGCGTGCGCGTAAATGATATGTCCTTCTACCTCTCATCCATGCATGCGTTTCCTTCCTGCTTTATCGCTGCATGACGCAGGAAGGAATATTTCGTGTTGGCCTCCTGCTGCACCTGCACATCCCTTTTCCCCCTTCCTTCCACATTGCGTCTTCTACTTCAAACGGTCACCTGCTGCCTTCCCCCACTGCCTCCCACGCCGTGCGTACTCATCACGCATGTACATATATATATATATATAGGCGCGGTGTGCGCGCGTTTATCGCCTTTCGCTCGCAGGTGCTGCTGTTGCATATAGGAGGTCCTGGTGCGTCCTGCTATTATATGCGTTCCCGTCGCAGCTCCTCGCTGCTGCTGTTGCTGTGTGCCGCTGCTGCTACCCCCCGCCGCTGTGTGTGTGTCCTCCCCAGCAGCTGCTGCTGTTGCTTTGTGCCGCTGCTTCTTTGCTGCTGCTCCATCTTTCCGGCATGTATGTGAGTCTCCTCTGCTGCTGTTGGCTGTGGGGGCGTGCAGCACCGGCAAGCTTCGAACATGGGTAACAGCAAAGGGGCGGCAGATCGTCGAGCAGATCGCAGCGTGGTTGATATTTTGTCTGCAAGAAGCTCAGAGAGAGGAAGAAGAAGCAAAAGGGAAGGGAGAAAGGAGAAAAACGAAAAGACGAAGAAGAAGCATGCGCACTGCTGCTGCAGCCGACTACGGTGACGGCAAAGAAGCAGCTGCGTATCAACAAAGACGGCTGTAAAAGATCTGCTGCATTATTCTTGTCGACGACGACGCAGAAGGGCGCGCAAACGATGAAGTGGAGCAGAGAAGTGCATCCCTCTTTGATACGAGAAGAAGAAAGTGGAAGAAGCTTGAAGACTCGTGCTGCCTGCGACGTTTGTGGAAGAGGACGGTGACTAAATTTCGTCGGTGGGGGGGCGCGCATGCGTCCTGAGGTCGGCATGCGGGGCGCGACGACGTGTGCGCGTGGACACTCGCCAGGCGCACTGCTGTGTCTACTTTTTCTCCCCTTTCTTTTCTCGACGCCTAGAACTGCCGCACAGCACAGAGGAAGAGAGAGACACAGAGCAGCAGACACACGAATTCCAGAGAAAAAGAGACATGCATGCACGTCTATGTCTCTATACTCTGTATGAGTGCTGCCGGGAATGCTGCCTTGCGCCGCGAACGAGACGGAGACGGAGACGGCCACGGAGAGACACAGAGACAGAACGGACGGAAGATACAGGAGACTGCATATATTACACGTGTCTCCGTAGATGTAGGAGGACGAAAGCTCGAGGGTGACCCCCCGTGCGCATGTGTTGCGCAGACAGAAAGATAGATATAGAAGACAACATATATTACGCGTGTCTCCGCAGATGTAGGAGGACGAAAGCTCGAGGGTGACCCCCCGTGCGCGTATGTTGTGTCCGCTGTTCTCGTTCAGCTGCTGCGTTGATGTTGGCCGAAAACTTCTTCCTCCCCTGCATCACGCCTGCGGTCTGTAGTGCGGAGGACGAAGGGGCACAGTCCGGCAGACTATTCTTGCATGCCCAGACGGGGAAGGAGAAGCATACAGCTAGAAGCAAAATCTGTGCAGAAGTGACGCGTGTGTACATTACCTGAAGAACGAAGCAGGTATATAGCTGGGGAGGAGAAAATGTATGGGCATGGTGCACACGTCCACGACACAGCGCGCGAAGTACAGGAAGAAGTGTGTGGGGCGGATATGCAGGGACAGGTGGACGTGGGCGGCCGGTGTCTCTGCAGACGCTTCCCTCTTCTCCTGTGTATTTGTAGTTGTTGAGGAACAGTCCTTTCAAATATTTATCGCGTGATCGGCAGGAACTGGATTTTTTGTCGCGTCGTTCTCCTCCTACTTTACATCTGCATGTACACTAGCCGTCCGTCAGTAGCTGTCTGGTGTTCTATATATGTGTGTACGTCCGTGTCGATGTGTGCGTGGATATGTATTTGTATATACAGATATGTATGTGTGTGTATACGGTGTGTATACGTGGATGTGTATATATAGGTTTGTATGTATAAATGTGTTTGTACATAGGTCTGTATATATATATGGATATGTGTGTATATAAATATGTAGATGTGGATGTACAGAGGTGTATACAGCGATGCATATGTGTGTATAAGCACATTCGTGTATGTATATATATGTATATATATATATCTGCATCTGTGGATATGCAAGTGTGGCTCTATTTGTTGCCTCTTTGTTTATTCACCCGTGTTGTCGTACATGGGAGGGGTCCTACAAACCGTAGGAGTATATACGAAGAACGTGTGTCGCTTATAGTCCCGGGCAACGTGTGTACGCGGAGTAGAGCGGTCTTGGCGAAACTTTTCATGTTCTTCAGCTGAGACGCGGGGGGAGATGTCTGTACACTCGTTGCTCGCTCGAGGTGTATTTGGGGGGTCGGTGGGCGACGGCGTCCTGCGTCTCTCACCGGAGCATCATCTCCTCTCTGGGGGGGATGCGTGCGCAGACTCCCTTTTCAAGCAGAGCGCGGAGAGCCACTTTTTTAAAAACGGTTGAGAAGCGGTGAGGAAGAGAACTTCGCTTCGCCGAAAATAGTTCGAATGTGAGTGCGGAGGTGTACGTATATACATATGTATATGTATTAGGAACTCTGCTTTTAATTCAAGCGCATGGAGAGCTGGATACGATTCGCCACGCATGCAGCGTTGGACGTGGGGCCAACCACCGTGGTAACAGGCGTGTAGGAGTCGCTCAACAAGCGCAGTCGCCTGCGGGGCGCTGCCGCTTTCTCGCCCGCTAGGGGCTCTTGCAGTGGATCATCAAGCGCGTGCAGCAGAGCTGTCTGATTCGCCCGTAGGCGACGTGGTGGCTGCAAGTTCTCACGCCCAGCACATTCCGAACGCTGGAGAACTTTTCCTGAGTCACGCAGGCTTATTAATAGACCACGTTCTACACACGTCAAAGTTGCCCGTGCTGGGTATCTCTGTGTGTGTGCGTGTGTGTGTGTGTGTGTGTGTGTGTGTGCGTACCCGATGATAATTCTTCCGGCCTGCACGCTCGAAATTCACTCGCATGCAGGAGGGTCGACTTTTCTCGCGGAAAAACGCGAATGTGGACGTATCTGACGTACAGAAGTGGTTACGGAATTTTGCTGTGTCCTGCACTTCCGTATTTCTGTGTGCGTGCCCACCGGAGAGTCTGTTTTGTATACACATACGCAGTCCTCGGTTAGGCCGCCCGCATGCAGAGAGCGGTTGCGTGGCTGGTGCATGAGACAGGGAAGCTTGTTTTGCGCGCACGCGCGGGCTGGCGTATATCTGCGAGCATCCAGTGTTGCGCGGTGACCGCATGCAGCACTGATTCAGCAGAAGGCGCTGCCCGGGGGGTCTGCAACACGTGCACCTGCAGAGGCTGTACGCATGCGTAGGGGAAAGTGAAGAGCTGCACCACGTCGTACGCGTATTGTTCGCGAGCAACGTACGTCACCGAGCAACGACGGCTGCTTGCATGCAGGCTCCGTCGACCCTCGCCACCAGGACGACGTGCGCATGCAAAAACGCAGGCGCAGAGGGTGTGCGGGGACACTGTAAAGATTTTTACATACGTGCACGGGCAGCAAGCCGCCGTCTCAGCATGCCACACAGACAATTTTTCACGTGTGCCGAGCCCACGAACATGTATTATTTGCACACAAGATATGTGTACGCACTGATACAAGGACGCGTAGAATTTACGTGAAACACCTCGGAAGAAGGATCCACGTTTGCGGCTCCTTGCATATACACATATATAATACGAGGAGAGATGCAGTTGCGCGCACCAGAATGCGGGTGTATATATATGTATATATATATGTATGTGTGTCTGAGTAAAACCACGTTGACGCGTAGAACTGCGCCCTTGTATATAGACACAGGCAGATCGACAAACCATGTCGTAAAGACGGTGGAGCACCACGCACTTTCTTCCCGTGTCTGCGTGGCGCTTGTGTAAAATCCAGAGAACTGAGTGCTGGGAGACGAACAGCTTCTGCGTTCCTGACCGTTCTCAGGGATCTGACAACAATCACCAAATGTGTACATGCGAGGCTAGTTGAGTAGCAGTGTATGTACCAGCACGTAGACACTACTGTTTTTCTAAGGTTAATTATATCCTTGCACGTTGTGCTCGCCCCGGACGAGACCGAACGCGCGCGTCGATCCACTTTCCTACATTCGTTTTTAAGGGCCTCTGTATGCAATGGTATATCGACGCGCGAGAGTGTTGCTGCACCTGAGTCTATCCACGTGCTATTCGTACGTACTATTTTGCTCGGGTGCTTGACAGCAGGCGACATACTCTTTCAAAAGAAAGGCAAGAACGACGTACGAGTGCCACAGCTGCCCGCACGCATTCTCCTAAATCAGACGTCCGAATATACACGCAAGTGAACATGCTTCATTCGTCGCCCTTAGAGGCGCACTATCACCAGCAAAGAAGCAAGGGCCTGCTACCAACTGAAAGACGACTTGATGCGCTTCTCTTAAACTGGCTACCGTTGAATCTCCTGTGGCGCGGCTGCTGCTGAGCGCTTGCACAAAATAAGAGTTATTTTGTTTACGACTTCACTGATGGTGAACAGCTAAGCGCACTTTCTTGGCGCCCACTTAAGTCGCTTGTTCGGGGGGCTGTAGCGAAGTTTCAACCTTTGCACGGTTTTCCTGTTTTTATGCGACGGGGATCCGTCACGCTTCAGCTGATGTCTCATTTTTCTCTGTTTCTGCTTTGGTCGTAAACGTATTTGCGCGTTGCAACTGCGGCATCTCCGACGGTATCTGTCCTACCACAGCTGCTGCAACGTGTGGTACGTTGGACGCCAGGCACAGTTCCCGCAGCTGCTCTTGTGCAGAATGCAGCCAGCAGCTACTGCAGCGTTTAACCTTCTTATCGTCGAAATGCTGCTGTCTGTTCCGCTCCCGCGTACGCTAGACGTGCCCCTGTCTTGCTGCGGATGCTGCAGCTTCGATTCGATCTGGTGTGCTCGTCTGGACATTACTGCCTGGTGTGTACGGAAGTGCTGCTGCAGAATTTCGGCCGCCTGAGCTGCCTCTGTAGTTAATCATGTCGGCCGGTGGTGCTTCTGCGGCTGCACACCCAAAGCGAGGGATCCGTGTAATGTTGCTGCTGTGTATCGTACAGCCACTGGCGGAATACTGCTGCGGCGCTGCTGCCACTGCAGGGAGGCGTGAGATGCTGGTGTACTTCGACAGTAGCGATACGTAGGACTCACCTATAGATCTTCCCCTACTGCTGCTATACATCTTCCAAGTCGTCTCCAGTGCTGCTGCTGTACTCTACAGCGTTCGAACGCAAGGCTCCTTCGATTCAAGGTATTTATGACTGTACCCCAAAGGAGTTGACAGCTCCATTAATTAAACAAAATAAATATAAGAGTAAGATAGCTCACGATGATTGCACAGACAAAGGGTCAGTCGTCACCTTCTTCATACACGTAATAAAGCAGCATGCAGAACGAATAGTAGTTGTTACGGTAGTGAGGTTAATTTCAATAGAACTGATAAAAATACTAATATAACGGTAGTGACCGATGTAGAACGCTCGTATGCTTGCCCAGATCATGACCTCAAGGGTGAGTAGTACGCATTCATATCGACTGCTTTGCGAGTGCACAAGTGCTGTATGACGTGGAAGCCTAGGGTTGTTTAGAAGTGGCTACACCACATTCCGCTGTGAAACGTCCTGCCTTGATCGAAGGATATGCGACTCCAGGATTTCTTTTGAAGACGGCCGGAAATACGCGCATACATCTGCATATCAGTGTACGTGTGGATTATAGATTCATATGGATTATCTATGTGCATTCTTATACGCATGGTGGATGTTTGTGCATGCAAGAAGATATGCAGAGTGAGACGCGTACTCGCACATGTGCGCACTCTGATGAATCTGTAAATTTCTACCGTCGACGTGTCCGTTTGGTACTGGCATTCACAAATGAACAACCTCCAACGACGAGCTATAAGAACAAACGAAACCTAACGCTCCGCAGCAGTCTTCCTAGGTACTTCTGAGAGCGCCAGTTGTCGCCGGTGCATGTAGTGTTTAGGACATGTGTTTCTTTTGAAACTGTGATATGTCCTGCTTGCCCTCACAGACAAATGGAAAGAACGCACGCGAGGTCACTTTTCCAAAGCAAACAACACTCCAAGTAAACTGTTACACCCGCACCTTTTCTGTGCACCATCCTCACCGCTCTTTTTTTAGTAAACTTCTTGCGTGGTACCATACCACTTTTTCGCTTCCCCGTACTAGAAGGCGGTACCCACGTGGATACTAAGGACGAGACATTATGAATTAGTACATTCGTGTCTTCATACAGGAGTAGCGTCAGGTCGCGCAGCACAGTGGGTGATACTGAGCTTGTACACCTGCCCACATGAAGCGACCGGAGGGCGTAGGTGTATTGTGAACATGCAAAGATAGCGCAATGAGGTCAGTGATCACACACCGGCACATTGACAGCATGTGTCTGTCGTACTTACGTGTAACAATGAGATTTCAAAGAAGCCGCTGAACACCACGTACAGACATGCGTATGCTGTGTCTGCTCTGATTGTATGCAGTAAGGATACATCGAGAATACCGATTGATCGCTACTGAGTGCGTTGTTGAAATTGGTGCACGGCAACGACACGTTGACCTAATTAATTACTCGTTAATTGTGTCACCAGTGTGCGATGTGCTGTGTGTCCATGCATAATAGGACGGCACCGACACTGGATTGAACGTGGTGTCCCTTTTAGAGTTACGCGCATATTTGTTTCGTTTATGCCTATGAATGGCATGCTGGTACAGCCGACGAGTGAAGACAAGTGTCCGTGCTCATAGGGTATGTTTTTGTTGACACGTGTTTACGGGACCTCGTGAAAACTAACCTTTCCCTTTGTTCACGCAAGTGTATGTCTGTTCACGTGAATGTTTTGCGCTTTTGGAGTCCTTCTAGCCACCGGTGGTGTGCAATAACTTTTTCGCTTCGAACCAGATAGGACGTATTTTCAAGCCAATAATACTACTCCTACTACGACTGCTGCCGGAAACGCACACATAACATATAAATTCACAGCTCGGAAAAAACGCACTACTGCTGCACAGCCTATCGCAACACAATGGTGCGGACGTGCGAAGTGCCCATTCAGGGAGAGGTTCAAATATACAGCCGGTAGTCAACAACCACTAGCTGTCGTTGAAAATCGTCGAGAGTACTTGTGGAATGCAAGCGAAGACGGTACAAACAGTCAACGGCACACTCCCTTTGTTAAACTGCATACAAATTTAAACATTGTCGCCGGTGGTGACAAAGAGTGCTGGGCACTCTCTGTTCGACGCGAACGTGCAACAGCCAGTGAATCAGAATCTCATCGATTGCTTGCTGCACTTCAAACATCAATCGAGCTCTATGCGGCGCGGAGCGATACATGCGGCACGTCTTCATCCCCATGCACCAGATGTGTATATACCTGCTTGTTTCTTTGGCATTTAAATGAAAGCAACTCGGTGTTCGTATGACGGGTACACCTGCCTTCTATGTGGGTGCATACACCTATGTGTGGAAAGATGCAGACACACATAGCGGGGATAACGGGAAGACTTTTTGACAGGAATAATAACACACGGATACAAATCGGCCGGCTCCGCCTTACGTGGTGTTCAACAGTCCCCATTGGCGAAGAGACGCGAAGTTTTCCTCAGATTGTGCGTGTACGTGTTTGCCAAGGGACACGTGTACGCTCTCTTCTGCATAAAAAATCTCCAGCCCTCTCCGTAGCAGATGTGCTCACTCGTTGTATCTGAACGTGCAGAGCAATACCCGTCCACGTAATTCACAGACGTGCAAACACTGACGTGCATTGGGAGGGATATGTCGTCCGCGAGAGGTACACTGTACATGCACAGGATGGTGAATTTTTTAAAACCAGAACACGCAACAGATTCCTCTGCGTGACAAGGTAGTACCACGCGCAGTCACGAAACACATCTGCGTCGACTGCCTTTCATCATGGTATGTGCTTCCAGTGCCTTTGACCTTGCTTATGACGTAGCGTGTACCACCTGGTCGAGGTGCGCAAAGAGTCGATTCAGCGATCTTTCCCTCTTCGGTTGAAACGCCATCAAACACGCAGGTATTCCACTTGCTTGACTTTGTTGTATGCCAAATTTCCACCACATCCACACAATGCTCCATAATCTCTAGTTGCTGAACAAGGGAAGCCATGCAGGCACTTCCCATGCTTACTACATATTCCTGTTCGGAGAATACTTGGAAAGCTGCAACTGTAACGTCTTGACTTCCTCGTCAGCCCACGATGCAGTCACTCGGAAGGAGGGGCAGTTCCGTTCTCAGTGCTTGTCCTGATGGAATCAGAAGCTCTCTCCGTAACCGTAAAGGCGTAGGTGTACAGTTGTTTCTCCCATATATATGTTGGTGACACATGAACGGCAGACTTTCCATACACAGAATTAAGTAGAACTCTGCTTGTATTACTCTTAGATACTTTTACGTGGGGGCATCTGCGTTTGAAAAGCGAAAGGAGGTTCTCTCATGCCACTGGTCTCCGTAAAGTACCACAAGCACCGCGCGCGTGAGCGGAAGTAGCGACACATCCTTCGTACATGTTACATGCGTCTTATTTTGCATGTGGCTGAAATGTACACATGGCACAGCAGCGCGGGCATTCATTTCTAACACTATATACATATGTATATACATACATGCACTCAATACCAACGAGTTAGCGTAGTATTTCTCTTCGGAGAATGCTTTTTATTATCATGGTGTACATTTGTTAGATCACACATAGAGTCACGCGTGTGACTGACAAGAATGCGTGGCATGACAACAAGATGTTCAACGTAGGAAACGCGGGCGGAAAAAAGTGCATCTCAAGCTTAGAGAAAGGCGCACGACGTAGACTGAACACCAACGAGTTAGTGTAGTATTTCTTTTGGAAAATGCTTTTGTTACCCGAACGTGCATACATAGATATATACATTTATATGGATAGATTTGAATGGAGGTTGACGTACATTCCTTCTTCACTGGAGAAAGCCACAGTTGAACGCTCCTGTGCTGAGGACCTTATGGACCCCTTCGTCTTACTCATTGACGACTTCCACGTTTAGCGATAGTGTACGCAGTCAATTCTGGCGCTTTGCTGCTGAACAGTGAAACCGGTGCGCACTGCCATCGGCAGGTGTCAATCTCTTCAGAAGTGTATATGCGCAGGCAGCCAGTACCTGCAGAGAGAGACACAAATACATAAATTGGATGTGTAGGCATAGGCCATACTGAACACCTAATCAGCGGTGGTGAGGACATCCCACACAGTGTCCGTGTGCAAGATTACACGTACTATTACGTTAATGATTAAGGAATTTCCCACTAAGTTCCACCAAAAATACCTCACCCAGTGTCGTGCCCGTGTCAGAGGAAACTTGTATGGAAGTTGCAACAGCGTTACAGACGGAACAGAACACACCTTGATTCGTTTGAGTTCCGACACCGGGTGCAGGGTATTACATGCACTCAGGAACGTGTTCAAAGCGGATACTACATACATACATGTATACGCGTTTCCGTACGAACATGCAGATAAGTCAAGTGGTTTTCTCGAGCGGTCCCATCAGTTTCCACGTCCTTGAATAACATCCCATCTTGCAGTGGTCTCGATGCAGTCGACGGATGCAGCAGGAGGGAAAGATACACGGAGTTTTCGGGAAGCTTTATCACCAGTATCTCGACCTTGCACCAGAGGATCAGTACAACAACACTTCTGGGTATGAGCTCGGAGTGTGGCCCTTTCTCCAATGGACTAACACCTCAAGCACATATATTCTTTGTTCCTGAATATATGTTCAATGCACACTGATGATGTCTCTGAGTGCGTTCCTTCTAGGAAGCCCTACGTCGTAGCACCACCAACGTCTTCCGTAGACCAGCCTACAGGAAACGTTTCTTTCGTGTAGTCTGTGTCAACAGTCGTATTTTCGGGCTTCACCCATGGGCACTGTGTTACTTAGACGTATTCCATAACGCATCTGCGCGTTCGTCCTTTCTTGCGAGTATCTGTGAGTGTATGCGTCTGTAGAGAGACTTCCACTTTTGCAAGGATTAACAGGAACGCAAAACGTCAACGAAACCGTCTGCAGGCACATTAAGTTTGAATGCACGCCCAGCCGAAAGTGCAAGTTCGGGACGTTGTCGAGGTGTACGTGCGTTCGTGTGGCTGCAAAATATCCTCGACTTCAAGTCAACGTGTCTTCTTTTGCACCTTCGCCTGTGTCAAGGCAATGCTTCACAGACGTTAAGTTTTCCTCGATCCTTTGGATTTTAATGCTCTCTAATAGTTTCACATTCCTGTTCTGGTTTTGACTTGCATGGCTGTAGCAAACAAGTTTGCCGGTTCTCTTGGTTTCTGCAGCGTTGGCTGCGTACAGACATGGCTACATGGGCACACGCTAACTCTATGTGAGAGTGTTTTGCGCGCTCTTTCGCGTCGTTTAACTACAAGGCCACAATTCACACAGATGTTCAGTACGAGATGCAGATTATCGGGACGGCGTTGCCCATTTTTAAGAAAGGGAGACCCGCATGCGGCCCGGAAACCCGGGGGGAGGAGGGGCAGGCGGGCGATTTCATGCGACACTGACTTGGAAATGCTCTGGACCGGAGCCAAGAAGCGTACAAGTCGCTTCTCGGTGGGTGTTACCGCTTATTTTATTCCATGTTGTGCCATCCTATAAGTGGCGGTTCCACGCAGGCGACACCTGCGTTTCTGGTATACGTACACTCCGTTTTACGAGGAATCGTGGGTCGGTTTCCTCAAGTGATACACCGTCCCAACTGAGAAAGTGGGATATCTACTTTCTTGAAGAGCTGCTAGTTTTTTCCGTCGAGTGCCAGAATTTAATATTACCCCTCTGACAGACACAAAGACTGATATCCTCTTGTGCAAAGGTGACATGTTCGCTTCCCGTCGACGGTCGTGGCTATTTTGAGAATCTCTGCTTTCCAATGTTGCACACCTGCACCACTGCGTTTTTCCGTCACTCGTGATTCTCTCTACCACTTAGTCTGCCGACTTTTCCCTCCTCGAGTCTTTCATCCGTTCTCCTCCCTTGCATTTCTACGTGGCAGTCGGACTATTGCCGTTCTGTGTTGATCCCCCGTTTCACTTTCTCCGTTTTCAGCTGGTTTTTTCTCACAATATTTACCCCGGAGGCCGAGCACCTTTCTGATATCCTTATTGGGCGAGACCTCGGGTCGCTGAAACTCTGCATTCAGTCTTTCTTCCCCAGCACAAACCACCACGATGGAGGCCGCTATCCGCGAGCGTGTGAAGCAGTGGATGGAAAAACGCACGGCGGACAAGGATGACGACGCTGATAACGGAGAATGTGCGAAACCGGAGGATCTGGAAGCAGCTTTTGAGGAAATCACTGAATTAATTCTGGATGGCAGGCAGTTCAAAACTGTTGGTGACGCCGACGCTGCCCTTCTGAAAAAGCTCAAAAACCTGTCGAAACTTGCCTGCAACCAGACAGGTCTTACCAGTGTGGCAAATTTTCCCTGCATGCTCACCGTGAAATCTCTGGAGCTGACCGACAATCACATCAGCGGCGGCCTTGACGAACTAGTAAAGGCTTTTCCCAATTTGAAAAGACTTCAACTCGGTGGCAACCACCTTAAGAACTACGCAGACATCGAACCCCTGGTCAGAATCTACCTAGCGACGGCGACACAGCGACCAGACACAGACGATCTGTCATGGCGTGTACACGGAGCAGAGAACCAGCAGTCTGTGGTATTTCATCCCCACAGGGCAGATGGGATAAAAGTGGTGTGATGAAATAATGATGATACACATTGTAAATGTCGAAGGTAGTTTTGTGAAGGAAAGCGGTGCTTCACAAGCTAGGAGGAAAGTCGAAAAGCAAGACTGAGGTTAGCCAGCACTCCGTCCCGCGGACGTGTTACGGGAAAATCGTCTGTCATCAGAATGGGAAGGTCAAGGCGTACCTCCCGGCTCCTCTGCGTGAACAGTGCGGATGCTGCAGCACGTGTGTTGTGTACGGAGAAATTTGACGTGAGCTGCGATCGAGGACCCATTTTGAAAAGTGTCGTTGCATACGCGTACAGTTGTCTTTCAGCATGTTTTTTAGCCTTCGCTGCTGCGCGGGGTTGGTGTTTTCACTGCTTCGCTTTCCCGTGCTCTGCGGAGTGTGTATTCGTCCATAAGATTTGTCATGCGTTTTCGCCTCAGTAAGTCATTTCACTCGGATGCCAAGGACAAAAGCCTTTCAAGAAGCCCAGAGAAAAGCTCTTCGCCTGTCCCTCCGTCCTGTAGTTGTTTTATACATATGTGTGTCTGCGGACGTGAGCGTCGTCTCTCGCGTACGCATGTATGTGTGTACCTCTCGGCACGGGCTTCCGGTACCTCTCCTCTGGAAGAGGTCACTCCGTTTTCTCAGATGCAAGTTGAGTGAGAGGAGAGCCCACTCGAAATTTAGTTGCCTCTCCTGTGGTTTAGACATGCGCATCCCCACATGTGTGCACATATATACACATACACACACATGTATATACGTCTGAATACGCACATGCAAGCGTACGTATACACATACATGCCTGCATGGGTGACTGTTGCTACCCTGTGTTGCCACAGAAAGAGCTGGAGCACCTGGAGCAGCTGGGACTGGACATGAGTCCACTGAGCAGCAACGAGGATTACAGAGAGAAAATTTTCGAGATGCTCCCGCAGCTGCTGATCCTCGACTCGCAAGATAAAGACGGCAGAGAAGTGGATGCCGTCGGATCAGACGACGACGAAGAGGAAGAAGAGGGTACGGTAGCAGAGTCTTCGCACACCGCTGCTTCTTGTTTCTCAATATTGGCACACGAATGCATATATGTGTATATCTGTTTTACGAGTATATACATATATATACGAACCTGTATGCACGTATATGTTTGTTGTCTATTATCCGTATCTGCATATATATATATATGTATGGGCTCGTGTGTGGGTATATTTCTACACATACGTATATATATATATATGTAGAAGTATACCTACACACGTGTGGGACGGCAGATCCGTTTACTCAGGTGTTCTGAGAACTACTGCGTGTTGATGAAAGTGCTATTGCGTATATCGCTCTTGTCCTTCGAGAGTCTCTCTTAATAGTGCTGCATGCTTCGGTGGACAACGTCGACGCACGTGCCGCTGGCTCGTCTCAACATGAAGCACGCATGCTGCCCCTACGCACGTTGACTAGCAGTTTACGCTAGTACGTCTGGCTGTATTCATTTCAAAAAACAGAAGAGGGGGGGGGATGCATTTCTGGGGTGGGTACGTGTCACCGCGTGACATAGCTGCAGCCTGCAGTCTGCTGCACACCGTCGAAGTCCTTGTCCGACGGACGCGTGTCGAGCGGAGCGGGTGTCTGTGCCGTTCTGTCGCGTCGGCGTGTGCAGACAAAATTCTTCTCTTTGTTGCGGTGGACAACACTGCCTGTGTACAGACGAGGTGAAATTGTTTGCTTCACTTCGTTCCTGCACACGTCAGCAAACGAAGGCCTGCATGCAGCGTGGATACGTTTATGTATGTGATGTGATCTTTCTGAGAGAATTCTCTATGAAGGGCCGTGTACGTCAACATATAGAGGATGGACTGTGGGCTTTGTGTGTTGCCGTGAGGCCTCTTCCTTCCAGCGATCCCCATATGGGCTACTTGTGTGTACGGTTCTATATGTACATCTGGAGTCGCGCCTTATATAGTGTCGTGAGCCGAGAGTGTGGACTACTACATATCTAGCTCTATGTGCGTACATACATATGCATTTATGTGTATATGTATCCATAAGTATAAATGGTTACATTGATGCGCGCATCCTGCCCAGGACCACCCTTTTCGTGTCCGTTTCTCCCTATACACATAAATGTTGTCCACATAGGAGGTGCGCTTTAGAAGAGTCGCCAAAGACTCTGTGTGTTGGCTACTGTTGCCGACGTGTCTATGTAGAGAGATAGAGACGTGTTACCGTAGTGGTGAGGCGTTTTACCGAGTTCCGTTTCTCGCTTGATGCCGAGGTATGATATATATATATATGTATATATCTCAGGGAGGCCTACGGTTGCGAGAGAGAAACATGGGGTCTTGTCTCTGCCGCACAAGTTGTTGTGGGTATGAGGAAATAAACGTGCGCACGTCTATCGAGCGGTCTATGGAGATGCGAGGAACTCCCGACGCATCCTGCGTACCTGTCTCCGACCTGCACCCTTGCAGCTATAATATATATCGGAGACGATGGGCGCGTCTGTGTGTGTGTGTGTGTGTGTGTCGTTGCTGCTGCTGCTGCAGAGGAGGAGGAAGAGGAGGAGGAGCAGGAGGCAGCAGACACGACGCTGAAGGATTTCTACGAGAAAGATTTGGACGAGGAAGACGAAGAAGACGAGGAAGACTTTCAGCCCGAGGGAGATGAAGAAGACGACGACGATCTCGAAGACGATGCGGGTATGTCTATATTAGTCTATACGTCTCTAATAGGTGCTCGTCCACACCATGATAATTACGTATAGAAAGAGACAGAGAGAGACGGAGACAGAGAGAGAAATACAAGTACACTCAGGTACATATATACAGATACGCGTACATGCGGAGGAAAAAATATATGTGCATGCATGTGTGTGTATATTCACGCGGCTTCTTACATACAGATAGATACTCATGTATATATATATATATATATATGTACGCCTATATAGGCATACAGACATGTCCATACGCACAAATACGCGTATGTGTATAAGACACGTCGTAACAAGTATACACATATATATATATATATATATATGAGGTTCCTTGTAGCATTCGGTATGTATGTGAAGAGCTGTGTAAGTACGTTAATTCTGTAGGCGTACAATGCGTCTGTGCGCGCCTGCACACCCCAAATGAATATTTACATGTAAATGTGTATGCACTTGTGTACACGCTGGTCGTCTGTAGAGAAACTGCACGAAGTATGGGAGTACGTATCAGAGGAGTGCGCATGACGGAAGGTTGACTTTTCCTAAGTTCAGTCCTGCAACAGAGAAATTGCAGTTGACTGTCGCACAAGCAGTAGGAGTGTGGGCTGCTGAAGCCGCTGAAACAGCAGACGCAGCAAAACACATCGGCTGCTGCGGGGGGAAGAGGACACGCGGGGCAGCAGCAGCCGCAGCGGCAGCAGCAGCTGCAGCAGCAGCCGCAGCACTAGCCGCAGCACTAGCCGCAGCACTAACCGCAGCACTAGCCGCAGCACTAACCGCAGCAGTAACACCCGTTTCCAGCAACAAACAGCCACCCAGCAACAGCCGCGGCACCAAGACAACAGCAGCTGTAGCAGCAGTCGGCAGTAGCAACCGCAGCCAGCAGCCCCAGCAGTTCGGGCGGGAGCAGCAGCAACACGGGCGGAGGCAGCAGCAACAATTACAGCAGGTACAGCAGAAACCACGCGGCAGCAAGAAGACGAGCAGTTTGTCAGCAGCAGCAGCAGCCCAATTACAACGACAGCACAATCAGCAGCCCCACCCCCAGCAGCTGCAGCAACAACGTGAGCAGTGACAGGGAGTAGTCCGAGGGTTCTGACTGAAGTCAACGGGAGAAAATATGCGTATTTGCGTGCCTCTCTTTGCAGACGGAGAAGATGAATCTGCCGGGGAGGAAGAGGGAGAAGGAGGAGAAGAAGAAACAGCAAACGAAGAAAGTAAAGGGCCGGAAGAAGAGCCGCAGCAACCGGGAAGGAAAAGGAAGAGCTCTCCAGCAGCAGAACAGCTTGAAAATGGAAACAGCGAGAACCAGGAAGAGTCGACGAGCACAGCAAAACATGCACGCGTGGACTGAGGCCATCTATCTTTTGCATATTTCACTCGCCGCAAGTATCTATCCATTTCTGCATGCACGGTTGTCTATGTATACGCGTGTGCATTCGTATATATATATATACATATATATGTGCATAGGAGGCACACTTACACACATAGAAGGAGACCCGGCAGAGTTTGCACGCGTTCTTGCTCCTGCTTCCACACTTATACCCAAAACTCTCATATCTCTCGGCACGCCTATGTTTATATAGATATTTAGGTATGTACACACACACGTAGATACAGATGGAACCGCCTAGGATACGTCTCCATTTCTCTACCCCTGCATGACGCACACATTGGGATCCCGGGCGGTACCGGCCTGTGCTTCGCATAACCGATGGGAAGTCAAACAAATGCGTGCGTTTGCATGCGTTGACGATCTCGAGAGGGTTTCTTAGAAATACGTTTGGACACACGTGGGCAGCTCGAAAAAGGCGCGCATGCGGCTTCCTGCCGACGAACATGTGCATGCGTGCGCGCGCGTCAAGCGCGCATCCCGTATTTTCCCTGTTTCCCGTTCTCTCTTTCACGAGCTTCGGAATATTCATCCGAGGCAGTCTGCATCAAAAACGTGCTGCCTGTGCAGCAGAGTCGACAGCTGCTGTGTTTGCATGCGTCTTCGCATGCAGCCGCCAAGGCGCGCACGACACGAGACGGCCTGCCGCGCACCGGGGGTTTCCGCCCTTTAGCGTGCATAGCGGTAGAAGCTTGCACATGCATACATAGAATGTGCTTCTGCACGAGCGTACAGCGAAGTAAGTTCCCATATATATATATATATATATATATATGTGTGTACGCATGAGGGAGAATCGGAAGATGCATTCAGGCGTCTGTGTGCAGAAGTGTGCAAGTCTTCATTTGAACGCATTTCCGTGTACAACGCACGTGCGTATTATCGCCTCCGACATGCTTTCTGCTTGTTGACGGATGTGTGTGTTAATGTGGAGAGCTGGAGGAGGATGCGCGTCTCCGCTGACGCTTCGTGAGGAAGTGAGGGCTGCGTTCTGTTTTCCTCCACAGACGTACTTTTTCCTCATGCGTTGCCATTTTCGTGTTCCGCTGACTCTATAGAGTCTTACGTATTTTACCTCTGCGGTGCATCTTCTCAAAGTTTTCAACTCCCCATTCATGCCCGCCGCGCCGTTCCGTGCTGGGTCACCACGGCCGCCTTTGCTTCTGCATGCGCACCCCCCCCGTACATGTGGCTGGACCGCGCGTGGCTCCGGTGGTGGTTTCTTTGTGACGCACGCAACGAGCCACCGGCCGCTGCATGTGCATGGAGAGATCTTACAAGCTACGCAGAAGCGTTTGTGTATGCATCACACTTACAGACACACATACATTCATACGCGTAAAAATGTATACGTACGTACATTTACATACGTACGATCGTGCATACATGCATTTGGACGAATGTGGGCATACAGGAAGAAGTCTGGGTTCAGCTGTATCTTCCTGCAGTAACGAGGGGGGGGAGTGGACTATTGCGCGTCTGCCGCGTCGGACACGAGAAGGCAGTACAGGGGAGACTTCTTCGAGTGGATGGCAACGACAGTGAGGTAGCCATGCATGCAGGTACAGCTAGCTACGCAGGCATGCACAGGTGGCCACGCAGGAAGGCGCAGCTGGCTTCACCCGCGCACGCTCAGCTGGCTCTGCCTGCTGAGGCAACTCCTGTGGATGATGCAGGCGCACTAGCCAGAGACGTAGGGGCAGACAGGTACACACCCCAAAACTTGCTCTACAGTGCCTGCGCAGCGTCCTGTGCAGACGGCTTTTAAAATGAGTCAACGCATGCGCAGCTGGCCACCTACACCGGTTCCTGCTTCAAACCGAGGCAGGCCCAAGCCGCGGTGCACACCGCCGGCGCCTGTTCTGCATCAATGCATGCGATGCAGCTAACTGCGCAGGCCGGTCCTGCAGCTCCTGTCAAAGCCTCCAGCTGGCTCCACACGCAGGCTCTGGTTCTCGACCGTTGCCTGACTTATGCGACCTCATGTATCGGTTTGCCTCGGCCGACACATGCAGCAACACGCCGGAGTACGCCGCCTTCGGAAAGACCCGCTTTACGAGCTCCAGTACACGGGTTTGCCCTGCACCTGCAAGAGTTATTCAGGGAAGGTGACACGTGCTCCTCTGTGTAGTGGGTACGTGCTTTTGCATGCGTTCGTCTACGTGCTCGTGCATACAGCTGTGTACGCGGCTGCGGAGGTGGCTGCGCACGTGGGTATGCGTGCAGCGGTGTCCACCCATCTGCGTGCTCTCGCCCTCGGGCTTCTTCGGACGGCCATGAATACCGCGACACTGGTGGCGGGGTCCTTCGAAGTGTGCACCTGGATGGACAAGAACGCGTCTACGCGTGGTTCTCTGGACGGGAAGTCGGATGGAGAACACTTGCAGCTGTACACGTGTACGAGTGTGAGTGCGTGCATGTGCGTATATGGCGCTGCAAGAAGCTCCTGTCAGTCGAGACATGCGGGCGCCCCGAAGAACGGGAAGGCAGCTACGCCCGCCACGCACATAAGGATTCTATGTTACTCGTGTGTACGCCAATACACGCGCCGCCCTGCGCGCACGCTGGGCAGCTGCGTGACGACACTTTAATGACGCAGGTTCCGCCTCTGTACACAGGCGGCTGCGTGTAGCCTTTTACGAGCAGACGCATGCAGTTGACCAAGAAGAGTGCGCGTGCGGCCAACGATTAGCGTACTTTGCGGTCATTAACAGGCGCATGCATAAGAAATAAGTGATAAGCGTAGGCACGGAGTCAGTAACAGGCATGTGCACGCAGGTGCTACCAGACGTATACGCATGCACACGATGACAGACGTGTGCATGAAGTCATCAACGGACGTGTGCGTGCAGGTAATCACAGACGTATGCGCCCAAGTACTAGCAGACGGGTGTATACATTACTAGCTGAAGTATGCCTGGAGGAACGTAGGTGCACGCAGGTATTAACAGATACGCACGCGATTATTTACGGACGTACACATGTAATTTCTAAGAGGTATATGTATGCAGGTACTATGCAGACAATTACTAACACACGCATATGCATGCAGGGACTCGCAGACGTTCGCATGCACTTACCAACAGACGTGTATGCATGAAATCACTAACAGACTTGCGCTTGCAAGTCCTGACAGACGTATACGCATGCGGGTAGCAGAAGATGCAAGCAGTTGCTTACAGACGTATATGCATGCAGGGCCGATCAGACCTTCGCATGCAATCACTAAGAGACGCATGCATGCACTCACTAACAGACACGTATGCATGCAGTTGCTAACAGTCCAAAAAGGCGTGCATGCGCCTCCGCATGGTTAGGACGAACCAGTGATTCAAGTCGCGCGCCTGCACGTAGGACGTCCCCTCAGTGTTGCGTTGGCAGCTGCGTAGTGTGTAAAGTGCTGTAGCATGTAGTATGATTTTGTGCAGTGGAACATTTGTGATCCTTAACAATCCATGCTGCTGTTAAAACTTTTTCAGCCACGCAGGCGCACCCACACACAGATAAACACACACACACACAGAGCCTCCGCAGCACGACTCAAGTAGCAGTAGCAAGCAAATGCACAGACACTCCTCATGCTTTAGAATAGTTGTACAGATTGCATGTAACTTGCAGGGGATCTACGAGGTGGTAGTCCAGATGAAGTCAGAGAGCAGAGTTCCAGGTGGCTCACCCGCTTGGCGTCCAGCTGACGGCCAGGGCTTCTGGCATGCAGCAGTAAAACAGGCTGCAGCAGCACGTTAAAACCCGTTCGTATATCGAAGTAAGTCGTGGAAAGGGAAGTCGCCTTTGCTGCTCGCTGTACCCCCTGCTGCGCACCTTCTTCCAGACAAGCAGCAGACACGCAGGAGTTGCTGCTTTCTTAACACCTCTGCCTGCTGCTGCTGCTCCTCTCCTCTATGAACGACGACGTGCACCAATCTTATTCCTGTTGTACGTGCTGCTTTAAAGAAAAGCATTTATTGCTGCGTCGAGCGCTCCACGGCAGTCGACGGCACCCAGACCCACGGCGATTACGAAAGCCCTGCCGGCGGGCGCCAAGGGTGCATGCGAACACCGGGTGTAGATCGATCCCACAACTTCCACCTACGGGGTGGCACGAGATGTGCTATATGTATATTACACATATATACGCATGTATGTGCACCTGCATATACATACATATATATATAATATATATATATATATATATATATATATATATATGCGCGTGCATACGTACGTACCGGCATATGTATAGGGGAGCTATTGGATGATACTCACGTGACTCGGTTGCAACTAGTAATGCCGAGCAGTCTGAGGCGTGCTCTTCTCGGAAGACAGACAGACGCAGTGAAGAGCTTACAAATTCTAGTCGCCGTCGCCGGTGTACACAGTAGTAGCACCACTCCTCCTTCGGCATATGTGTCCACGTAGGTGCATACACATTTATATCTACATGTATGTATGTAGGGAGACCGGTGGAGGGACGCTATACATATAGATGTTACAGATCCACATGCGTTTTTGTGTGCGATTCGCGCGCACGCCTCCGAGCAGCACGGGGAAGCAGAGAGTCTTTCCTTCTCGTCCCAGCGAAGAGTGTCCGATTACGTAGAACAACTTTAACAATTAAAAGCACAGATGGAACCGCTTGCAAGCCCTCTTCAAATATAAAAGCAAAGAGAGAGAGGAGGACACCACTTCATTTCACATCACACGTTAAGAGGGCGACCGTGTTACTGGTGGAGAAAGCGCGACCTGTACCAAGCGAAGCAGGCTGTACGTCCCTTTCAAGTGAGAAGAAAAGACAGAGAGGAGGACGGCAGTTGATTTCTCTTCATATACTGAGAGGCCGGCGCTATTACTGGTGAGAAAAGCGCCACTTTTAGTAAATATGCTCCCGCTTCGTCACGAGAAGCAGCACTGCGTTTATGTGGAAGGTTACACAGGAAGAGAGCCGCAGCAGAGCAACGCAGCTTTGTCAGTTTCGAAAAACGCACTTGTTTTTATCTAAGAGGAAAAGTAAATTCCCTTCTACGGAGTTGAAAAGTCACTAGACAGTGCGCTTTCTTCTGCCGCCTTTTTTTCTCCTCAACAACTGCTGCTGCGTCCCCCCCCTCTCGCGCTTCCTCCCCGAGCTCCACATCTGCTGCGTCGTCTTCTCCTGTTTCTTTCTGTTTCTTCGTCCAGTCCACGGCTTTCCACTCTTCTGTGTCTTCTCTGCGCCCCTCACCTATTTCTTTGCTACCGCCGCTGCGTCTCTCTTGCTGTCGTGCACCCTCGTCCCGATCTCGGCCGTGGAAGCGCCGAGGTGTCTCTGTCTCTTCCCCTACTACTCAACCACCCCCCTGTTGCCTCTTTCTCTTCCGCTGCTGCTGTTTCTGCTGCCCGTCTCCCTCCCTCTTCCTCCCTCCCCGTTGCTGCCCGCGCGGTGGCTCTGTTGTCTCGCCGTCTCGTTGTCTCCCCACGCCTGCTGCAGCTTCTTCTCTCGCCTCGTCGGGTGTCCGCACTAAAGTTCGCTTCTCTGTACATACACCTAAAGTGTTCCCCTGTCTCTTCTTGCAGGAGCTTCTCTGCTTTCTCCCTGCGTCCGTCTCTCTGTCTGCTTTTCTCTTGGACTACTGCTCCTGCTCCTGCTGCTGTCTCTGGCTCTCTCTCCTTCCGTCTCTCCCCATGAGTCCTCCCCTTCCTCCAACGACATCGGCAGCGTGTCTCCGTCTCGTTGCCCCTTTCCAGCGTCTCCTCGTCCCCCCGCCCTCCTGTCTCCCTGTGGTTGAGCTACTGCTGCGTGTCGGTAGCAAACCAGTTGGCAAAGTCGTCGAGCAGCGTCTGCAGATCTGCGGGAGGTTTTTCCACTGCACAACAGAAACGGAAAAGAAAAATTTAAACATCGCACGTCCCCACGTCGTTGATCTTCTATACGAACGGTAGAAACGAATGGTCAGAATGTGGTTCCCCGCTCTTGCCAATCTAAACTGCACGCATCGATTCGCAAGAGAAAAAACTACGTATACCGCTCTTCTGGACACCCGCTGCAAAGCCGTCGCACACACAAAAATTTCCATACACATCTACGATGAGATAAATACACCGTTGTGCATGTTGTCTTCTTCTCTCTACACCTCTCCCCATATCTCTGTCTCTGCGTGTATGTGTTTCTTGCTCTGTCTCACTATCACCGTCTTTCTCTCTTTTCCTCCGTCTCTCTATATATGTCCCCTCCGATTTCTCTAAATCTCTCTCTACATCTGCCTCTGAATCTACAAAAAGGCTTGCTCACTTTATTTCCCTACGTGTCTATCTATACGTCGTTGTGTGCACATGTGAGAGAAATCTCAGTTTTTGTCTAGTAGTACACATGCTTGGACCCGTGTAGATATATTTGTACATACATATATATATGTAACTCTCTATCTATTTAACTATCCACCTGTCTATCTATGTACACACACGCGTAGATACATGTGCACATATGTACCGATACATGTACATATATATATATATCTGTCTGTCTATCTGAGTATCCTCCTATCTATCAACGTATATATATGTTTAGATACATGTACATATATGTACCTACAAGTATATATATCTGTCTGTCTATCTATCCACCTGCGTATCTATCTACGTACATATGTGTAGACACATGCACATATATATATATACATACGTCTGCCTATCTATTTAACTACACACCTAATTATACACATAAATACTTCTACATGAACATCATCACATAGACGTTTGCGTATACACCTGAAGCCTGGTGAAATGCCGGTGTTTGTTGGTGCCCACACAGATATCCACCACCCCACAGCAACAGCCGCAACGGTGCATGCGTTCCGTGGAAACAGAGATGCGCGTCGCAACTTACTTGCAACGGGGGGCTACACATATAATACGTGTGTGTCCACTTACATATGAACAGAGATATGTATATATATCTGTGTGTGACTACTTACGTACATACACATGATTACACGTATATGTATATATATATATATATGTATATATTCATTCTAACATACCTATATATGTATCTACATATATGTATATATACACATATAAATATATACTTGGAGCGGACGAGAGGACGAGAGAGAAAGAGATTTGCATATAAATATACGTACATATACATACATATATGACCATATATCTGTAAGTATACGTCCATATACTTGTACGTATACACATTAGTTATGCACATATCTGTATAAAGGAAACCACATAGAGAAATCTACATCCATATATGTATATATATATATGTATACGTACACGTAGACGTGAGTAAATATTAGCACACACACGCAGACAGACACACGCACACGGGCGTCGGCCTTTATACAGGCTTTCGAGAAGACGCATGCAGCAGCAGGCGCACGCGGAAGAGCCGGGCACTCGAAAAGATGCATGCGCCCCCGATGTCCCCACCAGCCTTAAAACAGAGAGGCACGGTTGTGAGATCGTATGCAAGAAATCGACGGGAGTCACCAACAAGAAATTAGAGGGAAAGGGACCTCATGGCGCACGCAGCAGCAGCAGCACATGCGCAGAAGAGTAGCGCGCGTATGCAGCACTACGGGGAAGACACGGCAGCTGGTGTTTGCAGAAGACCGACGCATGCAGCAACCGGAGTGCAGCACGTGGCACGCAGAGCGGACAGACATGCAAGCGGCGAACAGCGCGCATGCAGCAGCAAAAAGCGACGCCCACAGACGGGTGGCTGCCCCCCTCAAAGAGACCCGCAGCCTCTGAGGCACAACACGCATGCAGCGCCTGGCCTAGACAAAATGCATGTGCGGGATATGGAGACAGGGAAGGCTGCATGCAGCAGGTCAGAAGCGCACTACGTCGTATGCAGCTCCGGCCTCGCAGCGACGTGCCGCTTGCACACACGAGAGTCCCCAACGTAGTAGGTGTGTGAGTTCCCGTCGCAGTGTCTCATCATTTTTCCAACCGGAATCACGCGCGTGTGTAGCTGTTTCCTGCTCCGCAGCGCGACAAGACGTCTGTGTCTGAGGTGTACGTACACCCGATGCCAGCAGACTGAGAGGCCACGGCAGCAGCTGCTTCTGCACGGGCGCGTCGTTACTTACATGTAATCGATTTAACAGCAGTCTTCAAGTCTTTCTCAGTGAAACGGCAGCCTGTGAAAGAAAAGACGCGCAGCACGATTCAAGCTGCTGATATCTCTCTTTCTCCCTTTCTCCCGACGTCCCGCTTCGAAAAGAGACACCGAGGCGAAGACAAGAACCCACTGCTAGACAAAGAAACGAGTGTGTCTTCTACACAACTGCACGCATGCAATAATTCATTTAAGTCCCTCACAAGTACAAGTAAACCTCGGTGGACACATCATTTATACGTACGTATTTAGCACGCATACATATATGTATTGTTGACGTATGTGCATAGACTAGACGCTCTTTGCTGCGAGAGATGAACAGTTGCGCGCGTGGACGGGCGCAACGAAAAGGTGCTGCTGCTTCTGCTGCTGTACTCCTTCTGAAGTGCGTGTCCTGCTGCGGCTCCTCCACCTGTCGCTGCTGTTGCTGCTGCTGCTGTCCCTACACGTGTCGCTGCTGTTGCTGCTGCTGCTGTTCCTACACGTGTCCCTGCCGTTCCTGCTGCCGCTGCTGTTGTGTACATCTGGCGCTGCTGTTGCTCTACTGCCCCTCGATGCAAGCACGCCTACGCATATCCTGGCGTAGGTTGCTTAGGAGGGACAACGCGCTGCTGCTTGAGACGTCTCCTTCTTCCTTCCTTTCTTCCTGCCGCACTTCCCACACTACAAATTCCTGCTGCGCAGCGTTTCCCTTCTACTGTACCTGTGAGAGCTGCCGAAAGGGCGTCGACAAGGTCGGGGTGCAAGCAGTCAGAGTAAATTTTGATATCTGTGATGGTGGCATTCTCCACGTTCAAATGGACATCCTGCGCATCAAAAAGAAGGCAGGTCTGTGTTCGCAAATATATAAAAAGGAGAGACGTAAACAAGGGGAGAGATACGCCTTATATATATATAGAGAGAGAAAGAGACGTACACAAGAAGACAGATACGCGTTATATATACATAGAGAGAGATATATAGCGAGAGGTAAACAGGGAGAGAGACACACCTTATATATACACATATATATATGTATATAGAAAGAGAGATATATAGAGAGACGTTAACAGGAAGACAGATACGCGTCATATATACACAAATATGTATATATATAGAAAGATATAGAGAGACGTCAACAGACACAGAGACACGCGTTATATATACATTTATATATATAGAGAGAGAGAGACGTGAACAGAGACAGAGAGACGCGTTATATGTCTCCATTCAGAGAGACGCAGAGAGGAAGAGAGACATGCAGAGAGAGACGGAGACGGGGACGCGCCTGTAGAGAGGGAGACACGCATATATATGTAGAGACAGCGATAGGCATACATACGTATATATGTGTGTATTCACACGTGATCTTATATGGATGCAGATATGTATTATCACACATGCCCGCCGATGCGTCGGAGTATCTTGCGGGGGGAAGATGACACTTCTCCTCTGCAGGGGGTTCCTCTGCTCGAACGTCGCATGCACCAGAAGGACCAAAAATACACACACACACACACACAGATTGGTAGACGTCCTCTTTACATATATATACATATTTTATATACCCATAAATCTATCTATATATATACATAGACATATATAAAAGAGCGGCATATACACATACATACCTATACGTATATTTATATATATAGATACAGAGAGAAGGACAGAGTGGCACAGAGAGAGAGCGAAAGGGGGACGGGTGCACTTTTTTGGGGAGTGTAGCGCTTCCATATATATTAAGAAACACACGAACACCCGCAGATGGTGTATATACACACGGTTATCTACGTGAATATGATAGGTGGCACATATACACACATGCATATCTGTAGAGAGAAAGAGAGATGGACAGGTGTTATCGATTGGAGGGCTTCCGTATATATATTAAGAAATAGACACATATACACACACATACATAGACGAAGGTGTGTAATCTTTGTGCCACCAATATATGCGTATACATATCTATATTTATATATATACACGGAGAAAGGGCAAAAGAGACAGCGACATACTTTGCCCGCGGCTTGGAGGGGAAATCTCTCCCTCGCCACCCTTCCCCTTCCCCACACCCATGCATATGCATATGAAGAAGTCCATACATAAATATATGTACGTTCGCCTGTACGTGACTTTCTTTGATGGGTCTACGGACAGAAATTCGTGTCTTTTGTTGAGACACACCAGGACGTCAACATACACACACGTGAGTACGTGACCTGAAATTTCTTCTCCACGTTAAGGTGTATACTTCCTGTTCACACACGTCTTTGAACAAGTCTATACGTACACACACGTGTCTACATGTATGAATACCTCGATATAATATATACACACATATGTAACATATACATACATATACGTGGGTACGTGACCTTCACTAAAATCTCTACTCCACAGAAACGTACACTTCTACGCGTGGGCAAGCCACGAAAATGATTTCCGCGTGTCTTCCCTGCCAGCGACGTGACACGCCGCGTAGCGGCCGGCGCGGGCCCGAAGGTGGGCCTGGCGCCGTGGCTGTACACATTCATATATGTATGTGTAGATAAGTGTGTGTTCCGTTTGTCGCCCAGGGTGTGTATACATTTTCCTTGACTTTTGGTGGTATATATGGAGAGTAAACGTAGGAGAGGGCGTCGGAGACGAGAAACTCCTTTTCTGCTGCTGGGGCGCTCACACAGAGTGGAGAGTGTGACACACACGCCGTAGAGATTCTCCTTGGATAGATATCTATGTATAAATGTGTATCCTTAACATGAGAAAGGCAGTTAGACGTGAAAAGCCGAAATGATGGGGGGCGAGGTTTTCGTCTGGGGCGGCGAGACGTACGAAGGATCCCCAGGAAAAGCGGGTGGAGAGTGAGGTGTGGAAGGCGGGGCTGCGGCTGAAGCGCCAGTCCCAGGACGCCAGCAAGTCGAAGTGCTTCCTGAAGAGAGGGTGTTCAAGCAGGGGGAGTCCATCAACCCGCAAATCTTCAACATCTTCCATCTCCACCGGTGCTGCCGCTGGCCACCCGTGCTGCTCTGCGAAAGACGCCGCGATCGCGTCGCAGAGCTGTGCAGAACCGCAGACACACACAATACACAGAGACAGAGACGGAGACGCGCCCCACGGATGGATTGGAGAAACGACGGAGAGGAGACGGGGAGCGGCGGCAGGAGACGGTCAGAACGAGGAAGTGCCCTCTGCATTATCGAGAGACACGCAGCACAAAACAGCCGTTTTGGAGACACACACGAGAGACGGACCGACGGCGAGACAGCGAGACACGGCTGCAGCAGAGAGACAGGGGGGCAGACAGACACCCACACAAAGAGAAAAAAAAGGGGAAAACTACTAAAACAAGCGTATCTTGTGGAAGGGGAAGCGTCGACTAGTAAGTGGCCGCAGAAGTGTGTCCTGAGACGTGCAACGGACAGACATGAGACAAGGAGACAAAGCGGGAGACACCCAGGAAAACAGCGAGCCAAAGAGAGAGAGACGGAGACAGCAAGAGAGACAAAAGGAGACACAGAGAAGTACGCGTGTTTGGAAGTGCAGGTGGACGTGGAAGTCGATGAGAAAGCGTGTAAGAAGTTCTGCGGAGACCACCCGAGAAGCAGCAGGAGAAAGAGACACGTACGTCTCCTCGAAGCAGACACACACACGTGCAAATACGCAGCAGATATGAGAAGTACTCCTGCAGGACCGCCATACTTCTGTCGAAAGAAAGTGAGAAACTATACCTGCCATACCAAACGAGGCACAACCTCTGCCACACATACATATATATATATATAGACACATATATGTGTAGGGTGAGGCCCTCTTTTGCAAGGAACGCACGGGTGAGTCTGTTCTGTCTCTGTGTCTCCGTCGCCGCGAAAGCGCCGCACAGTGCAGCAGCAGATCTTCCCACTGCGTCTCTGACACTGTACACACTCGCCCACACATGTGAATGGGCGCAGATTTACCCGTCCACGTATACACAACTATATATGAATAGATAAATAATAGAAGTTTCCCAAGACACACAACATAGACAGACGTATGTATGGACAGACAAATGATAGAAAATTTATCTATGGGGAACAGATACATCTGTGTGTGGAGACAGAGACAGATTTAGACAACATTCCCTACCGGTGGGACCCACACTATATATGTGAATATAAGAAAAAATTCCAGGTTTCCTTCTCCTCCTCCTATTCGTCCAACGGGGCCGATACACACACATATATTTACACATACACGTATGTAGACACAAGTTTTTCGTCCGCGACGCACATATGTATACATGTGTGGATTAAGACGGATAACACAAGTGAGAGAGAGAAGACAGAAGTGAAGAGAGCTGTTGGCTGATGACGACGCACCCCTTCATGCGTGATATTCGGCCGCAATGTGCGAAGATTAGCAACACGTGCAGCGACGCTGTCTATTCCTTTGCTGCGGAGTTTCGCTTTGCTTGGCGTGAGGTATCTTGCCAGCGCTTCGCAGTCAACTTCTCTCATCAGTGTTCCTGCGGAAAAGAAAAGCGCACGCAGCCGCCCCCCCGGTCGCCGTAGAAATGCAGCAGAGACGAGACACCCACGCCACACACTCACAGAACGTCGGCCAACTGCTGCTATTGCTGCAGCCCGCTCTTCCCTGTCTCCGCCTTCTTCTCCATCCTCTCGTCTCGTCTCCACACAGAGACACACACCCGCACTTTCGACGCGCTGTTCTCTCCGTACGTTTGCAGACGCACAGACACAGACGCAGCCGGAAAAAGAAGACACCTGCTTCGTCTCTCTGTCCATATCTATCTATATCTATACATATATGTATGGACTGGGTGGGCGGCACATGTAAGACACTTGGTCTGCCGATGGAGAAGGCGTAGGCGACAGCTGCTTTCACGGGTCTACACCGACACTGTACAGCAGACTTTTCTTCCTTGCAGTGGAGTTCCTTTTCTTGCCGTGAATGAATTTTCCTTGAAATAAACTTACTTTCCTTGTTATGTTAACGAGACTGAGCAGCGCAGGAAGGGCGCGGAGTCAACGAGTCAATTTACGCGGCTATCGCTTCTCGCCTTCGACCCTTTCACGTAGCACGCACACTCACTAAGTAGTTGTAAAATACTCGTGCAAACCGATTTGCACCCATCTCTCTTACTTATATATCGTTTATCTCTCTCTATCTTTATACACGTATACATATATATATATGTAAAGACGTATGGAAGTTCTCATTTATGTGTACATATACATATATATGTAGTGTTACACAGACGTCTATAACTTCTTGCATCTGCGTCTTCCATATATCGAAATTCTCTCTCTTTCTTTCTACCAACCTATCTATTCCTATCGACATATATATATATACACGTATATGTGCATATATATATATATGTGTTTTTACTACGTCGACACCGCCACATACATGTCTGTGTCTTCACGTCCAGGCTGACCCTCGCATATACATATATATGTATATGTGACCGTATACATCTCTACGTGTGTGTGTACGGCATGCAGCACACAGAGGCAGAGAGATTCAGAGAGAGCTAAAATTTGACCCCTGCAAGGGGGCACATGTGTAGGTGCATGCGCAGATCGACGTGCAATTAAGCAGCATGGGCAGACGGCATTCCTCGACTGCTTCTGTCTGCAGGGACGAGGAAATGTTCAGAAAAGTGACTCACCGTGGTGCAGCCACATGCGAGGAAATTTCGAGTAGGCGAAGCCCGAAAACTGCACCGCATCACACACAAACAACCGCATGCACCCACACATATAAATTTATACCTGCATGCGCGGTCATTTGATGTGTATACTACCGCCCACCTACATTTATATATATATATACATGTACATACAGACGGCTCCTATTCACATATATGTGTGTGTGTATATACATACATACATACATGCACAAGCATAGACTGGCGCCCAGAGAAAAATAAGAGTATACACATATCTATATAGATGTAGACTGCAAGTTAAAATTTAGACACACAAACATACACACATATGTACCCATGTCCACGCATGTAGACCTGTGTCTACACAGACACACATACCCGGGTATTCAACAGCGCGACGGAGGTACACACACATCCATATATATACACATTTATTCACACATATATGCAAGTCTCCTCTGGTACAATTTCTTCGTATAGATACATACCTATCCGCATACATGCAAGTCTGTTCTGGCAAGTCAGTAAACATGTATACATACACAGATTGACAGATATTCCTGTATCTATCCATACGTAGATATACATTTATCCACATACATATACCTCTGCTCTGGCAAGTCAGTAAACATATACATATATACAAAGAGATACATATCTCTATAGATATACATTTTCCCAAGTACACACAAGTCTGCTCTGGCACATGAACATATATATATATATATATATGCATGTATATATATACAGAGAGACAGATATCTCTACAGATATATATTTGTCCACATACGTGCAACTGCTCTGGCACAAGACAGTTGTGAGCCACATATATATATGTATATATATGCCTCGTAACTATATCATATTCGTCTATACTTTATATATACACACACATACGAGCAGAGATGTACTTTGATGTTCCTTTACCGCTGGGTCTGTAGATATACAGATATAGGGCGAGGCGTCCGCACAAAGAGAGATACACAGACATTGAAGAAAGCCACACGCACACACACACACACAGACGTACGTATATATCTCTTCGTGTACGAATACCTGTCCCTGTAGACAAAATACATGCAAATATATACTCGCGCAGTAACATATACAACCAACGTGTCAATATATATATATATATACATATGTATATATATGCGCGCAAAGTCGGGCATTAATAAACAGAGGTCCAGATGCGTGCATATATACATATATATATATATATAGGTATCCACCCACCACATACGTATGGACACACGCCTCCTTTACCACATACATACACAAATATATATATATATATATATTTTACATACGTATATACGCAGGCGCGGCTACACAACAACAGGGAGACCTGTACAGTTGCACCTGGGTAGATACGCACATACACACACATATACGCATATGAAATCAATGTATATAAGTATAAATGCTTTATGAATATATTTCGTTGTATCTAGCAACATGTGTACGTGCACTTATACATATATATATATTATACGCACATGTGTGTCTGCGTATTCGTATGTACGCAGGTGCAGGTCTGTATGCATCTACACGCATACACGCATATATATATAATATGCATAGGTATGTAATGAATATACGGAGTTGCATGATTCTATCTATGTATCTCTCTATCTATCTATCTATATATATATATGTATGTGCACGTATACATGTACATACACACAGACCTGTGTAGTGGCACCTGCGCACATACGCACACACATCCATACACCTGCATATGAAATCAATAAATGGATGTATACAGGTAGATACACACAAGGGAGTAGTATATTTACAGCAGAGCTATACACATATAGAGATACGGGCATGTGAATGTACACACAACTACGTACAAATATATGTATGCGCGCAGCTACATACATACACCTGTATAACATATGAGCCGCAAGGTGGAGGCGTCGTTTGAATTGCAGGAAGAACTACCTTTCTCCCGTCTTCGGTGAGGAGATCATTACGGCCGCTGAAAGACCCAGTAATGTTGTACTTCTTCCGCAGCGCATGCAAGAGAATTCGACTATTCCGCAGTTTGCAGTGTTGCTCTGCTGGGTCGAGGAAGGTGAAGCAGGTATTGCCCAAGTCCTGCAGCGCGTAACAGCAGGGGCGTCACCAACCAGCACCGGTTGTCTGTATAGATGTGAGTCTATACGTACGCCTGTTACACATATATAAATGTATATCCTATACAAATGTAGGCGTGTATACATTCACATATATATATTAGTGTAGACACAAATTTGTGCATGTACGTATATCCTTATACACATCTATGCAAGATGCGTGGATAAATGTATGCACGTCTATATACATGTGTGTAGTATGTGTACCAACGTATGTGTGGGTGCATACATATATATGAAGGTATATAGTGTGCATTTATGTGCATACTTATATCTACGTATGTATACATGTATACACATCTATGATAGGTCTAGGTATGGCATTTACAAACTTTGTAGTTCGCTGTGTAGATGAAGAAGCGAATATGAGTGAAACGGCTTCACAGAGAGAATACACATATATAGGGATGTATGCAGATTACTGAGACAGGTTTATGTGATAAGCGAAGATCAGCAGCAGCAAAAAGACGAGAAAGGAAGAGGAGAGGACGAAAAAAAAAGTGGCGGGGCGTGCCCAAGAAACGCAGAAAAGAGATGGTTGCGGACTCTCTTCGACAAATGAAGCGCAAGAAGATCGCAGAACGCTTCACGAAGGAAAGGAGAAGAGTTCGTGGGGGAAGTTGAAGACGAAGAGAGGACCAAACAAAACGCAGCAGCCAACGTCGGGCACCCGCTGAAGAAGATTGAGAAGGAGAAGAAAAGGAAGGTACACGACAGCGGCCGAGGATGACGCGAAGCCGCGAAGCAGCCACACGAATGCAAAGCGAGGAAGACAGAGGACGGGAAACGCAGTGGCGGACGTCTTCCCTGCAGCCAGAAAGGACAAAAAGATGAGCAAAAGGATGGGCGACTGGACTTGCTCGACCAGACGTGAGTTAAAGAAAAACAGAAAAGTCGCACGCTGCGGCAGAGAAGATTCCTGCTGCACGCACGTACGTGCAGAGGAGCAGCATCTGCACGTGGAGAAGCGGGAGTTGTCACAGACGCAAGACAACGTTTTTCGGTCCCCCCAGAAAAGGAGAATCTTCCTGCGTGACGAAGAAAAGCAGAGGATTCACTTTTAGAAAATACTTCGCAGGCGAGGTGACACGGTGGAGGACAGAAGGCACGTCCTACAATGCAAGAAGATGTTCGCAGAAGAAGTCAACAGAAGGCAAACGTTTGGGTCAACAAGCAACGACCAGAAAGGAACCCTTCGCAGCAGCAGCAGCAAAGAGTCTTTCATCAATAACAAGAAAAGTCAGAGACACATGGACAGACACAGAGACAGAGAAACACAGGCAGAAAAAGAGACACAAAGAGAGGGAGAAGGACAGAGGGGAAGACAGACGGGAAAACAGACACATAAAAGTTCCATTCTTCACGAAAAGAATATACGTCTGATATGTCCACCCATACAAGTACATACACACGTATGTATATATATACGTAGATATCAGGGACGTCTACGCGGTACACATATACCCCTTCCTGTTACCAAATTTGAATACAGAGAATGTGACTACATTCACACACAAGCAGGTGAGTATACGTCTCAATACGACTATATACATATGAAGTCTCCTTGATATTTTTGTGAAGCCACTTACCCATGACCGAGTAGGGAACTCCAGACGTTATACACACGTTGCCACTTGTGGAGCTCTCTTTTATTTCTACACATATATATATATAGGTGAATAGACAGACATGACATACACGTTCTTACATATGTATGTGTCTGACGTCAACAAGTATCTGTACCCATACACATATATATGTATGTATATACATACAAACACACATCTGTTTACATATTTATACATATACGTATGTATAGATTTCTTTGAGAAAAATTACGTGACGGCACTTACATGTATCAACATAATGTGAGTGTGATCCTATACAAGTGTATATACATATATACATATATATATTATTGCACCTGATAGACAGCTCCTCCACCGGAGTATCTGCGGGCAAGCGTGACGCCATCACGCTCCATACTTCGAATATCGCACTCCTTCCACGCGTTCTGGTGCCTGCCAATGACGATACTTTTATCGTTTCTCCACAGAAACAGCACAGGCGTCTGCTGCAGATCTTGCTGTTCGCCGCTGTTGCTGCTCCCACTCCTGTCTAGAGCCAGGCCCGGCGACTGAGAGGGAGCAGCAGCAGCAGCAGGACGGCCGACCGAGTCAGCAGACGACAGCGGAGAAGAATTCACCGAAGAAGCAGCAGCGGCTGCGGAAAAGGAGGATGCGGACGAGGAAAAAGAAGCAGCAGAAGAAGACCACGCCGGCGTAGCACCACCAGAAGAGAAAGACGATGAAGAAGAAACAGCAGCGGTGGCTGCTGAAGGCGCCTCGGAGGCAGGAGGAGGAATGGAAGGGCGGCCGCAAATATCGATGAGCAAACATTCGATAGCAAGGTTCCTAATGATGTCGTTGCAAGACGATCGTAGTACACGAAGGGGAGTTCTATTCTCTCCTCCGACCGCGTCTTTTGCCTGTGATACTGCTTCCGTTACGGCTGCTTCGTCGCGCGCCGCAAGTTGACTAGCAGACAGGACCGAGGCTGCTGCACGGTGTACGACAAGTGCTTGTCTGCCGTGTTTCTTCAAAGACGTTGTGTACGAACGTGTATTGCTTCTTGCAGCTAGGATCACTTCTCCGTCTTTTCCTCCTCCTTCTCCTCCTCGTGAGTCACTGGCTGCTGCTCTTGCTGCTGTGCCTTTTGCTCCTGCTGATGCGTATGCTGCTGCTGCTGCTCCTCCTCCTTCTCCTGTTCCTGCAGTGTGGGGTCCTGCTGCTCCTTGTGTTTTCGCTGCTTCTGCTGCTGCTGATGCTGCAGCAGCAGGCCTGGAGGCTCCCGTTCCTCGAGCCAGCGAAGTCACTGTGTGAGCGCCGCCACCGATTTGAGGAGGGCGAGGAGAATTCAAGAGAACGGATAGACGCATGGATAAAAGTGAGGAAGACAGGAAGGGACGCGGAGGGCAAAAAGCGGGAGAACGGGATGGGACAACTATGGAAGAAGAAGACGGGGAAGAAGAGGAAGACGAAAAAACTCGAACTCTAGCGGTATCGACGTACGACCGTAGGGTCCAGCGAGGTGCCGTCGATGGAAGTGTCAAATAATTCCTGTGCGGCAAGTACTGGCAAAAGAACCGCTTCAAGGAAAGCCACGGCATGTCCGCCGTGCTGCTTCTGCTGCTCCGTCTCCTCCGCAGGAGCAGAAGTCCACCGATCCCCGGGGAACGTAGCCGCAGAAGAGTCCCGTCCCAGCGGCCTGCCGCACCCGCTGCTGCTGCTGCTGTCCTCATTATTTCTGCTGCAAGAAGGGGTGCTCAGGAAATGCAAACGATTGTGACTGCAGGCGGAAGACTTCTTTTTTATAGGAGGGACCTGCGCGACAAAACCAGCACTGCGCCAAGGCACACTTATACTCTGCTTGTACACACAAACATCACCCGCATCGATAAATTAAGCATGGGAAATGTTTATTACAGAGTAACAATAAATACACACATCTCTGCATATATGTGTCCGTATACGTAAATGAGACTCTTATATATATGCGTGTATATATATATATATATGTTTATGTATATATTGTATATATATGTACACGGCCGTATCTATACACGTATAGAGATAACATGTTATGTCTGTGTGCGTATACATGGTGGAGACTTGTTTATATAGATGTATCTACATATATAGCATATATGTGTATTAACGTGAGTCTATACATGTATATAGATAGTATGTTTATGTATGTGTGCGTGCAGATAAACGAGACTCGCTCATAGATACGTGTGTATATGCTGTATATCTGTACACACTTGTATCTATATACGTATACATATATATATATATATGCATAGAATACGTGTTTAGTTTAATATTGTATCTCACGCACATAATGATGGATGGGTTGCGTCAGTGAAGTGACGTTTCGTTGAAGACTAAAAATTGTACGGAGGTTTACCACGGGTGAAAGAGAACTCTGTGTGCAGATGTATGACGATGTATTAGCGGCCTACAAATGTTGGTCTACACAAAATGTTCTCGTAAAATTGTATGTAAACGTGTATACGTCCACCACATCCGTCATCACGGGTTTATATACATATATGTACACACATATATATATACATACAGGTGTAATATTTTATATTTCATAAGACATCTTTTACAAACAGGTATAGACGCTTACACCGTAGAAGATGTTGAAAGTTTCCAGATTGACAGGAGGGCCAAAATTTGTCAAACGCGCACAGACATACAAGTTCGTGTCTCACCGAGCTTACCTGTGAAGAATCACGCTACGATAGCACAGTACGGAAGTATTTCTTGAGGTTGGGAGAGGAGAAAGCAGGTACACGCGGAAGAGCGGAAAGACAACTCGGGGCCAAATCAGTGGGAGGACTTATGAAGGAGACAGATGGCAAGAAGAAACCTGCCAGGGAACACAGATCGACTACGTGTGAAATAGAATACAGCGACAGCGCACGCAAAACATCAAGGAGCTCGTACACACGACTTGCTTAAGGCTTTCTCGATATCAGAATGAAGACGATACACACGCATATACGATACGTGTGTTTCATGTGTGAAACGCAGTCCGCGTGTGTACCTACCCACACGCAAAAAACGAACGACACTCCTGCGCATATGCACACAAATTTGTGTGTCCATAAAGAATGTAAAGGCAGACGTCTACGCGTGCGATATGCTACCACAAAAAGGATATACATATATATGTATATATATGTATATATATACATACACATATGTGGATCGAGAGAGAGGAAGACAGAGGGGTAGATTCACGTGTACGTAATAAATATATATACACTTATATATATAAAGAGAGAGAGGAACACGCAGGTTTGAAACCTTTAGCGGCGGACTGAAGAAGCATGGACCAATTAGTCCTAAAATGAAAGAGCTTGTGCGCCTTCAGTGTATACAAGGGATTGATATTATATAAGGGAGTTGACATTATGCACCTCTGTGTTTCCGTAGGCCGTAGTTGTTCGCAGTGGTACAGGGGGCATCGATAGCCGGTGTCAAGAAATAAAGAGAGAAAACTTCGGATCAGTTTCAGTGTCTCTTTCGGGACGTTGTCGAGGATCCTGGTTCTCTGTAGCCGGGACAAAAATGTCCCACTTGTGGAACAGTCGGCTGCGGACAATAATCGATTGTTTAAAACTTTCACCCCTTCGAAGATCCAACAGACAGAAGCAGATGCGAGTATTTAGTAATCGAGAAGCGAGCTCGTACACGTCTGCAGGGTGTAACCGAGGATGCAACGCACTCGACTTCTCAAGTAGCGAGGCTGCAAGCCTGTCCCAGTCTCAACGTACCGACCTTTCTTACACGTGAATAAAGCTTAGCTGTAACACATTTACCACCTGGCCAAGCCTTTTGAGAGAAAGCACCAGACGGGCGCAGATCACTCTATGTGAATCGCACTCTGTACTTATGTATGTAGGAGGAGAATGTACAGGACACACGGCGGGCACACCGCGACGCGCTGTTGTACACTTTGGAGTCGAAGGGGACCACTGCAGAGAAGCGTCTGCAGCTTACACAAGTTTACGCAGCTTCCGGCGAACGGACCAAAGACATCGGTTTATGTAGGCGGGAAGATGCCTCGGATGATGACAAGAGGAGGACGTACTTCACTCTCAACTAGTCCATTGTAGAAAAGATTTCTACCCCCGTAGTGACGGACGATGCACGCAAGCGCAGATCGGGACGGATGAATGCGAAACACAGCCGCTCTTTCCCTGTTTTACAGTGATGCTCGTAAGCCTCTCCGCTTGAAAATGAAAGAGACATCTACAGATCACGTCGCAGGGCAGCCTGCGTACACACGCTCGAGTGACGGTACATATATGATTGATACGCTGGGGAGGGCTCTAGAGAGGACGCCAGAGACGCCAGGTGACAACGCAACACAATACACGCAGATCTCCGGGTGGAAGCGCAGTGTTTCACCTGTGCTGGTGGTAGGAGATCACACACGCAGAGGAGGGGCATAGACGGATGCGTTTTGGAAGCTGCGAGTATGGAAACACAGCTTGAGGTATACGCCATCGACCTACCGACGTTCGTCGGCATCGCTCATGCGGTTTTGAGTGTTCACCAGAGACAGATTGTCGTTGAACAGGAGTAGACGCAGCGTTTCGCAAGTCACAGAATGGAGCGGACAGTGTAATTGATCGTGACAAAAGGAGAAGTGAGGTATTCTCACATTGGTAGAGCGGGAAAAAGACACGTCCTCCGTACAGTGAAGGGCGCACAGGCACAAAAGGGAAGCACACCAGATGGGACTCGAACCCACAACCTCAGCCTTAGGAGGGCTGCGCGCTATCCATTGCGCCACTGGTGCTTGGCATTAGCTCCGTTTCCGGACCGTCTAGCATACCGCTCCGCGAAGGCAATCTTTTCCATCAAATCCGCTCGAGACCACGTAGGTGGTCTCCGTCTTCCTGAAATTTCCACAAACAGGAGCACGGTATTAAGGAGTGGTCAACGTATTCGGCCGTGTGAGGCCGGCAGGCGGAGCTGCTGAGACGCACACGTTCAAGGTGGTCAACTGCGCCCCTCCGGACTTCACCCGTGCTAGTTATCCCACATAATCTTCAGATTCTGTTTTTTGTTAGTGGGCCCAGCATGTTCATCGGTTTGCATCCCTCTTTGTGTCGAATTTTTTACCGCGCTCCACACATTCCGTCCGCACCACCCATTTTTCGCAGGTACGCGTACCACACGAATGCGCTCGCATTGGTGTTATAAACGAGAGAATGATAACCACTTAAATAGATCTCGGAGAGTATGCGTCTTACATTGTTTCTGATGAATCACCTGTTTGTCTACTTTGCATAATCTCATCGTGCGAAGCAACAGCGCCACTCCCTACGCCGTTCACACACGAGAGAAGAGCAACACCCCTGGTGTGTACGTCTGCAAGACAATCGACCAACGATGAAATATGCGTTGGAGATTGCAGTTGATCTCAGCAAGGAAGTCGCTTGATAGTAAGAAGATTTGCCGCGGTGGCCTTTCGCAAACGGTTGCAGAGAGAGAAGGACGGAGACACAGATAGATGCCGAGATGTTATGTAGACACGCACGTTGGTGAAAGCGGACTGTTAAAGGTTTTCCGTGTGCTAACTGAGCATGAACACGTTGACCTCTTCCAACGGCTACACTGCTCAGTGCAGCACGAAGAAGAAAGCATGGGGTTGCTTTCAAAATGACCTGTCAAGTGCTCTCGCACTCTTAGTGGTGAGAAGGACCAATTTGTTGTTTAACATACTTTAACAACCTTAGCGTCAGCGCGCCTTGAGCTGTCCAGCTCTTCACAGGCAGCGGCGCAGTCACCATTCTGTGATAATACAGCTATTTCTCCCACTTCGCATCTCAAGAACTTCTCACGTGCAGTCACGCGGTGCGCTGCAGTGCTGGCATGCGGATGTAGAAGAATTTGCATACGTGTCGGCCACTGACTTGTTACCCTCTTGTATGCAAACTCGAAGACTAGCGATATTATATCGGTGCAGCCTTCCTTCTGTAGAGTGCTCTGTGCCCCTCATTTACGACGTTAATACCTGTGTCCTATTCAGGTGGTTCAACGTGTTGGTTGCTCGTATTTCTATCATCTGTTCTGGGGATACGGAGCTCGACGATCTGGAGACAACTAAACATTCGGATTCCCGCACCTCAGTCGAAACGAACGGGGAGGCAAGGAGCACGTTGGAAATATAAAGGGCTGAACGTGACCGTCTAACAGAACTACCGCCACTGCAACAACTAGCTAGGCCGCCGGAATACCTTATTTCCTCACGGAGACTGACTCAGGAATACGCCGAAGCAACACATGGAGGACTACCCCAGATTCACATTTCATGCACATGGGCAGATAATTTCCAGGCGTGGCCTCCTGGAACTGTCTACAGTGTGTGACGAGAGTCCCATTCTTCCGCTTGCGTCAGCGCCACATTAGAATACCGTCATGTTTTGGCTACCTGGTCCTTCCTGCATGATGTCAGGCGAAAAGTAGTTGCGTTGTAACGGATACGGGCATCCGTCCAGTGTCCATATGGTGTGTGGAACCCAGTGTCTGTATGGTGTGTGGAACTCAAAATATTCTCAGTCCATGTAACAACTGAACACGCCCTGCGGGGCACGATTTTTGATGCTTCAGTTACTGCAGTTGTGTCCCCAGTTCCGTCCTGACGTTTTACCTGCACGTCCAATGAAATAGGGCTGTTTTGTTCGCCTACTGGAGACAACAGAAATTTACGCTTTGAGTTTTTCTTCTGTAAAGCAGCTTCAATGTTGTGGCTTCGACCGCATTTGTGCCTCCGCTGCAGCTTCTTGCACACAGCTCTCAGTTTGGTATAGATGAGCTTCTGTCCGGATGTTATAAATCTTCCGTCGGGCAAAACCACCTGTAAATCCTGTATTCGGTGGATCCAGAGCACTATTGGTACTATATTGACAAGCCGCTGTGTGCTCGATAATGCTTTTTCGTCTGTAAAGCTGTGCGTACCTCCTCTACTGTAGATCGGACTATGCAAGTGTAGCCGAAAAACTGCGGAGTCTTACAGTTGAGCGCTTCGTAATCGGGAGCAAGGCGACGGTGTACCGGGTGAGTACCAGCTTACGTCTGCTTGTGGTAGACCTGATGCTTGCGGTATTCTAATACAAACTCTTTTTACTGCGATACCTCCCCGGTGGCGCAGTCAGACGGGCAACGCCAAAGCAGCGTCCCACTCGGGATACCGGAAGCAGGTGGAATTTCGTTCTTCTGCCTCCTTCGCCGGTGACAGGAGGTGCGGAGAAATGGAATGATGGGCGTCCCACTTTGCAAGTGTATACTTGTATATATGCGTGCGATCCTGCGCCAGAGAACATGCCACAGGGCGGATTTTATCCGCCGTGACAACAATGCCAAGGCAAGCAGGCCACATTCCCTGCTGGTTTCGGGGTAATACTTTGACTTCACTACCAACTGGAGTTCCTCACTCAACCTCAGAAGAGCAGGAGACTGATCAGGATCTACGTATTCACAAGACGGTTTCACTGCCTCTTGCAGCCGGCGGATTCCCTTGTGGAACACCGCCTGTACTTGTCGACCAACAACATTGGTACTGGGGAGAACAACTCAATGTGAGAACGAGGCTCCGTCAGAGAGAATTCCGCACAGGAGGACTTGGAGCGGACCCAGCGTGCTATTCGAAACAAATTTGCCGTAGGAAGCAAACTGCTTCAGCTCAACCGTCTGACACGTCAAGGGGACCCCAAACAGTCTCATGTACCCACTCGTATGCGTTCTCTCAGTCTTCCTCACGCACCTCTGGCTCATTCCTGCGTGCGAACCTTAACCGCTGTCATCTAATACTGATGCAAGCCTGCCGGCTGTGCACTGAAAACTTTTGTCGCAGGTCGTCTTCGTTGCCTAAAGAAACTGGTCCTCCGTCCATACAGCAATACGACGCGCGAAGTCGCTTGGAAATGTCAAGTAGAGACATAATCGTTGTAGAGACACCTCGGGAAGCTAGTTTTTCATTCGCAGGAATAGCGGCACCGAGATCGAGAACCGTCGAGCGAGCTGCTGCAGCAGTTGCCGTGTTGAGAGCAGCAGATGCAGGGCCGTGTGCAACATGTGTCGTGAACAGATTTCCGTTCGTGACAAGACTAAACAGAGCAGGGGCAGTTCGGATCGGACTACCTGCAATAAATTCAAGAAGAAACAGTCGCACAGCAGATCCATCGGCAGTAGAAGTGGCGGAACGACATTTTCCCGGCTGGCTAAGTGGTCCGAAACCTTCTGGTACAAAGCTAGAACGTATCCCACCCGTTCTGTGGGAAAGGCTGCCCCGGCGTCCGTGCTTGCCTTCCACCGCGTGTTTGAGTCTGATTTCTGGCCGGAAAGTTTCGGTTCTATTACCAGGCCTCCGACAGCGTCCCGCGCTTTCTCTATCACGCCTTTCACTCCACGTTCTCAGTTTTAGTCCCTCGCCTTCTTGGTACGTCCGACGTCGTGGCTCGCCCTGTCTGGCTACTCCTCCTTCTTTTTCTGCTCCTCCGTCATCTCTTTCTTTGTGTCTCCTTGGCTCTTCTGCAGCTTCTTCATGGTCGTCCAGTTCGTCCCTGGTCTCGCTCCCGATGAGCCCTCCTTCCCCTTCCCCAACCTCCTCTCTCTTGAAGTCACCAGGAGCGTTTTTTTCCACTTCGACCCCGCAACCGACTGCATCTGCCACGCACAAACGGCGCTCCACCGACACCAGTGCCTTCTACACTTTTTCCGCCTTCTCCTCTTCCCCGTGTCTTCTGAAACCCTTCGTCGCTTTTTTCTGTCGGGCGTGCGGCGTCAACTACTCGACCCGCAGCCCCTGGTCGCCTCGTTTTCTTTTTTTGTCAGACCGTCCGATCTCTTCTGCATATCACGCACCCTGTCAACTGAACCCGTCGTATAGTTGCCCTTCGGCCTTGGTGCCCCGTTCATCACATGTGCTCCCCTCGTATCTCCCTGTCGCCTTCCCCTACTATTGCGTGTCCACGAAGCCACCACCTACCTCGTGCTCTTTGTCTGCCTTGCTTGCATCATTCTCCTCAATTTCTTCGCTTCTCCGTGTGCCTCGTCCTCCGGCCTCGTTACGTTGGTCACCGTCTTCGTCTGTCAGATGCGCTGTGCTGGTCTTGTGCTCAAGTCGTCGTCGGCCTTTGTCTTCTGCGCACATCCCTGCTGTTCTTGTTTCTCCTCTTTCTACGTCTCGCCGTGTGCCGTCTGAGTCGCCGATGTGGGTGGGACCTTATTTTCGTTCTTCTGAAGTGTATCGCTTGCCACCGTTCCTCGCGTCTGATAATTTCCCTACACATTCAACCTCGTCTTCTTTGTTCGCTTCTTCCACTCTCCCGCGCACGTCGTCTTCCCCTTCTCCTTCGTCTTCGCCACCTTCTTCACAGCCGTTTCGGAGCTCTCTGTTTTATTCCTTTGCTGTTCCAGCTTCTTGCTGCCGCGGCGGCGTTCCCTGTGTCCACTCGTCTATCTCTTCCCTCGTGACCCGCATCCCACCAAAGAGAATGTTTGCCACTGCAGCTGCTCCTCTCCCGCATGACTCCGCCGACCGTTACCGCCATGCGGATTTCTATGACAAGTCTTACACAGAGCAATGCGTACAGGGTCGTCCGGCAGAAGACGTCCTCACGGACGATTCTCTGTATTATTCGGAAGCCGGAAATTATCCCACCCACTCTTCCTCTCCATTCACCCTGCAGCAGGAAGAGCAGCAAGAGGAAGCCGAGGAGGACGAGGAAGAGGACCTTGAACTACCGCCTCCAGCGTCTTTTCCGCCGGCAAACTCTGCTTCTTTCCAAGCGCGGTATCTTCACCAAGAGGACGCCGCTGAGGATAGCAGCAGCGACAACCGCAAACGTAGGAACATGCAGCGTCACGGTTTCTCTTCATCTTTTCCTTCTTCTTCCTCGTCAGCATCTCCTGCTTCCTCTTCGCATAAGTGTTGGCGTTTTTCCTCGCGTGAAGATGAGAAGAAGGTGCTGCAGACGCTGAGCGAAATATCGCAGTACACCGAAGACACAAAACTGTCTCTCAAAATCTACCACCTGCAGGAGCTTTCGCAGGCTGGCCTCGCCTATGCGGAACTTAGCACTGACGACCGATTTCTGCAGCTCACCCGGGATATCTACAAAAATACGCGTGACCTCTCTCCCGCACAGCTGCATGCCTTGGCAGTTGTATGTAAGAACTTGCAGCTCCCTGGCACTGACGGAATGTGGAAAGTCCTTGCCAAAGAGATCGTCCGGCATGTACGGGTAGGACAGGCAGCCGTTTCATCCTTGTTAGTACCACGCGCTGTTCCACACGCATACGCGTAAGACGTAGGATCGCCCTTGGCAACCGTAGGCGGCGTCTCAGTATTTGCGTTATACAGAAACGACTCTCTCCATATATATTTACAGACACCCATTTTCCTGTCGGTGAGGTAATGCAGTGAACACTAGTTATACCAGCAACACGTACATATTGCGTATAGCACACGTGTGAACCTGGTGAAGGAGGATGGGGCAGAACGGGTGGAGATACTTTGCTTCTTGCTGCCTTGAAGGCAGTGTGTGGATCAGGAAAACTAGCCGATGCCGACCTGTTTCTCCTTGTTTGCAAGCAAGCGACTGATGCCGTGGTGTCGATCTACACGTGCGCGACGGTAAAAAAGTCGTCGGAAGCTGCAGTGCAAGACCTTCTTAGGGATGGATCTTCCTGTGCTACAGTTCAATCATAGAACTCTCCCTGCAGGGGAATTTCTGGTGGTGTCCACTCTATTTTTCTGTGTGTGTGTCGCTATCCACGTGTATACACGTGTGTGTCTACGGTACGCCTAAATGAAAGAAATCTTGCAGAGATCGACTGTCTCGGAGCCCACTCTGCTGGTGTGTCTCCGTTAAAAGGAAGAAGATTTACTGAATGGGAGGATCACGTGGTCCTCTCTATTTGTCTGCGTGGGTCTCGACCCGTTTGTGTCCACACATGTATGTATAGGGGGGACTTTAGCGAGATATTCACATGATGCGTTTCTTGCGACAGCCGTTGCCCACGGATGAAAACCGCTCGCGTCGTCAGCGGTGACAATGTGCCACTGCAGCGTCCACGTGCCGGGGTTTTTCTGCCGCCTGCGACTTGGTCGATAAAAGGGCCGCACGTGTGTCCAACGTTTTTGGCTTGGTCACTTCCCTGCTGCACCTTGTTGTATTTCTGTCCGCTACGCATTCCTGTTCTTCCTTCTGTTGCCTACTCTTATGCGTGTCTCTGTCTGTAGCTGCCCTAGGTCTACTCAGTCACACGCAAGCTGTCGTCTCCCTGCGTACAAGTCAGGCGGTGCCTCACTGCCTACGCTGGCGGATTTTCTCCTCTCTTTTTCGCTCTTTTTGTCTCCCTGCTGTACTTGGCACCCTTTTTTCCATTCCTCGTGACCTTCACCCGTTAACTGGCCACTTTTCCACATCATTTGTGGTACACTAGCTACAAAGTTACACACATACACATATATGTATCTGCGTATACACACCACGTAGCTAGAGAGTGATGGAGGTGTGTGCTCTCGTATACAACTACAGACGGGCACTAACCCGTGTCCGAGCGAGAGAATTTCATTGTGAATATCTACGCAGACAAGGCTTCAAACGCCTGCGTTCCCGTCTATTTTGTATCCGCTGCTGCGTCTTACGTTTTACACTTCTTCCCTTTCTATCCTGGAGCTGCCAGCAGCAGACACTCCTGTCCCACGTGCAGCTCTCCTCCTCCCACACATCCACACGTATGTACGTGTGAATCTATAGTTGTTGCGCGATACGTGTGGATGATATTAGTATGACACACTACGCTTTTCAGCCGGTGCTTGGCGTCCCGTCGCATATGTGTACACCTACATATGTAGACGCTGTTCAGGTCGTAATGCCATTTCCGCGCCGCCGCACTGGTGCACGCGTCTCTGCGTATGGAGAGAGAGTTGGTGTTAAGGACAATTTGAGTCTTTCTTCTTTTATTTTTCCGGGTCTTTCTTCTCTTTTGTGTCGGGCGGTGGTGCTTCTTCAGAGCGCCGTGCCGGTGACTCGGGGAATATCGCTGAGCCAGGTGTGCCACGCGATGAGCTGCTTCGCGCACCAGCGCGCGGAGGTGACGCAGGAGCTCAAGGCGATGCTTTCTTATTTGCTGCAAGGAGCTCGTCATTTGAACGAGCGGGATATCGTCTGCGTCCTTTACACTCTTCGAAGGTGGGAAATGCAGAAACCCTTCTTCAATTTTTAGACAGCAGCACGTTTCCCCCAGTGACAAGCAAACACTGCAAAGAAGAGCAGCGCAGAACAGGCCGCCGAGAATGAAAGTTCTCTCCCACGTCTCTAAACGCCTGCAGGAGGTAAACAAAACGGCGACATCTTTTCTCAACAAATTGGTCTTCTGTGTGCACCGACCACGTACGCGTTTGGTTACACACACACATATAGATGTGTTCAGGTAGACGTGTATTTGCGTATCTTTCTACACATACACATATGCACGTATACATCTAGGTAGGTTCCGACGCCGTTGCCGACTTTCCTCCGCACACGTCAGTCCTTGCGTAGACGCTTTTACGCTGTCTCCCGTGAAGAGAAATGGGGAAATCGGGAAGGCAGAGGAAAATTGCGCCTGCAGCGTTGATTAGTTCACGCCCAGCTGTGAACTTTTGCCTTCTACTCAAGGAAGAGCGCGCTCTTCCTTCGCCCCTTGAATGCCGCTGGGAGACGCGTCTTCGAAGTTCTCTTCTGGGCTGCGCTTCTGTGGTCGTTGCTGCTTCTCTGCTGCTGGAGAAATGCGGGGGAGTACTTTTCTTCTGCGTTGCCAGTTGCGAAAAGTATTCACGGATGCTTCACGACGGCGGTAAAGCACTTGCACTGCAGAGCTCTATCTAAGACAGATGCTCACTTATTTAGGCCTCCTCGCGCACACCGTTCTGTCCACTGGTATTCTTCCTTGCTGTTTGTCGACTCTTAGTTTTATCTCTGTACCTTCTGCTGCTGGGGATACGCACATACGCGTTTCTTAATATTTTCCCCTCCGTACAAAAAGTGCACGTCGCTGACCTTTAATAACCGCCCATTGCCTCACCGGAAGGTTAATATGTTAATATCGTCCGTAGGCACTTACGTAACTGTGTGGAGCCCACGTGTGGCACTGCACGCCCCTGGACATACATATATGTATACGTCTGCAGACAGGTGTATACGCGTATGTATGTATATGTGTGTATACGCCTGCAGACAGGTGTATACGAGTATGTACGAATATATGTATATAGTTGTGTATATCTGTATTACGTAGATATCGCACAGGATTCTAAGAATGACCGAGACCTGCGTTCCTGCGTACGTCCGTTTCTTGTTTTTCCCGAGCATCCTCCGCTGAGGACGCGCTTCCCTGTTTTCTGCTGTTTTGCTACGTATATCCTCTATCATCCCCTACTTTCTCTACATTTCCCTTCTCGTCTCTGTGTCGACTTCACCTGCTGTCTTTCTCTCAGTCTCTTTCTGTTCTTCCCTTTTGTTGGTCTCCTCTTCTCGTTTCCACCTCTTCGTTCTGTCCTCCGTGTTCATTTCTTTTCCACCTGTCCCACTTTTGTCATCCGTCCACTCATTTCTGCTCTTTTCGTGTTCCGTCAGCTCTTCTGGTGGCCCTTTCTCGTCTTCTTCTCCGTCACCGTTTTCGCGTCTTTTCGTCTTCCCCATCGACGTCCTCTTCAATCACATCTGCGCCTCTCCCGCTTCTCTTTTGGCCGTCCTCCTTTGCTGTTTTCCTCTCTGCTGCTTGCCTTTCTCTTCTGAACGTCCCCCCTCACACTCCCTGCTGCTTTCTCCACATCCTTTCGCCTTCGCTAGTTTTCCCGTCCGAGATCTCCGTTGTTTCCTCGCGCTTCTTCTTCTTTTCGTTTTCTTCTTCTTCTTCCTGTTCTCCCCTTCTTCCTCGTGTCCTTTTCTCTTTTAAGTCGTCCTACTTTTTTCGCTGTTGTCCACTTGTTCGTTGCTGTCCACCTTTTCCTTGTTGCCACGTGTTCCCCGTCCCGCTTCTTCCGCTTTCTGCTCCACCTCCTCGTCGCCGCTGCGGCTCTTCTCTTTCAGATACTCCGGCGAAGCTCCTGGCGCAGCGGGGGTCTCGGCGTGGCCATATCTGCGAGTACTTCGCGTCTGCGCGTGGGCGGCGGAGCAGCAGCTGCACGAGATGCCGCCGCACTACCTTTCCTATATTCTCTACGAGTTCTCCTGCGTTGGCGTGTTGCCTTATAGACTCGCATACAAGGCGAACAATGTGCTGCGCCAGGCGGTCGAGGCGCTGCCGACGCGCGCTTTGCTGCTCTACGCGCTGACGACTGCTCGGACTCGGTGTCTAGTAGACACACAGCTTCTGCGGCGCGTGGGGAGGCGTGCAGCAGCAGATACAAAGACTGCGCTGCTGCTCTCCAACCGCAGCGCTGCGCTGCTGCTCTACGCCTTCGCCAAGCTCGACTGTCGCAGCAAGCCAATCATCAGTCTTTGCTGCGGTCGAATTAAAAGGCACGTGCAGCACATAACGGCTACGAGCAGCAGCAGCAGCAGCAGCAAAGAAGTGCCGGGCGACCCTCGTACATTTGTAGAGCCAGCTCAGTCCCTTCATTACATACAGTCACATGAATCTCTGTGCCTGTATATATCCATGCGCCGATATAAACATTTATATGTGTATACGTCTACACACATTCATTTGTGTGTGTTGACCTGTGTGCATACGTACGTATGTACGCATGAGTGTACATCTGTGCATGTATCTGGATGGAGAGATGCGTCCCAGGGAAAGCAGCTTGTCCTTAGTTTTCTTGTTCCTTCTCTGCTCCTGTGCCGCTGCGGAGCGTGTACGGCCGTTTGACTGCTGCTGCTGCTGCTGCACCCCGTCCGCTTCCTGCCGCTGTAGCCTTGCCTTGCCTAGCGTACTGCAGACGCAGACACGTCTCTACGCAGAAATTTCCTGCGCCCTCCCCCACGCACAAAATTTGCCTGTGCGACTAACTGGTGTCGATTTCCTTCCTTCCGTTCTTGACTCTGGGGCGCATGCAGAGCGGCGTTCACTTTTCAGGACATTGCAGTGGCGCAGCTCTGCTACGCCCTCGGACGCCTCGGCGTTCGCGACGAAGAAGCTTGGCATGCGCTCGCTTCAACTGCGGCCGTGAGACGAGTTTCGCCGTTTCTTCCGTTTCTTCGACTTCACCTGCACTCCTGCTTCTCTGCAACAACCCCCGCTCGTGGCATGCAGCTGCCGAGCAACCTGCCTAGAAAGACGTCTCTCGTCATGTCTGCGTCTGCATGTCCGTGTGCCCTCCCTTGCCGCATCTCCATGCGTGGACACCTACACCTACTTACATCTATATATGTTCGTAGATATACACGTGTGCCCCAGCTATGCACATACCTGGTACTCTGCCTTCTCCACAGGGACATACATGTGTATATGATGTTGGTCTATCTCTGTGTCTGTCTACCTATATCCGTTTATCTGCTTCCATCTATATCTATCTATATCCATCTGTCTATCTGTCCAACTATACCCATATCTACGTATATATACTTGTGTTTATCTATATTTGTCTGCCAGTACCTATCTATCTATATCTGTCTATCTATATCTATCTGTCTATCCATTTCTACCTTTATATATATGCATCGAGAAAGAGAGAGATACACACACACACATATATACCTTCGGTGGTTTTTTATGTGAGGACGCATATATGCGCGCAGACAGACACGAGTACGCTTACACATGTATTGATGTGTATGTATATATAGGAATTGTCTACGTTCATCTATACATATATACAAGTGTGTATGTATATTTATGAATGTTGAACTGCAACGTCGCGCCCCTGATGCGCCAGTGACGCGCCACATGTGTCTCTGTATACTAACACATATGCGTGTACACACATATATACGTATACATGCATGCACATATATATATATGTAGGGGTTTGTAGGAGTAGGCGTGTAGTGTCTGCATGTACGCGTTTAGGTGGGGAATATGTCTGTCTGTATACCCATCCATATGCGTATGTATATTTATTATATATATGTATGAATTTTTGTATGCTTGGACGTGTATATATCTGAATGTATGCGCATATCAGTGTAATGTATGTACAGACTTCTCTTCCCTTAGGAGGCCAACGTGTACACGTGGGCGGACATACACAGGCCTTCAACGTAACATACTCTCGCCCCTATACAATTACATCTATATACACACACATATGTATGTAGAGGCGTTTACCTATACATATACACATATATATGTATGTACACACATATATTCATATACATTATACATAAACAGACCCGGACATACATATGTCATTAACGTGTACACACATGCGTGTACATACACAGGGATAGAGACCTATACATTTGTAAATATACATACAAATATATACATTTATATGTGTCTGCATATATATAGACATACATATATACATGTATGTAAACATTTGTGTCGCACTTACTATAGTCGAGTTGCTGTGTAAAGCTCTCCATATCACTTTATTGTAAAGTGCCGCCCAAGATCACGAGTTTTGATTCGTTTGACAAGTCTTCGTATTCCCCGCTGCGAGGCCCCTTTCTCTGTTGATTGATACACAGAAGAGAGACACACCACACGATGAAATAAAAGTTCGTCAGCAACCTTCGTCTACGTTGCAAAACTTGCCGCGTGATCATCTGCACAGGCTCCTGTATATATATATGTGTTCGCGCGTACGTCTGTCTATTATCCAATATATATATATGACACTTCTATAGCGAGCGGTTGTGAAATGTTTATAGACGTGACTGACTTTTTGTGTCTGAGCGCCTTTTTTGCTGCGTCTGTTTTGGAAGTGCAGAAACACACCTGTTCGTCTCTTCTTCGTCTTCTCCGTGTCTCCCCGCGTCCGTTTACGTGTCTCTGTCTCCGGGCGTCTCCCTCTGTGTGGAAGATTTTCTTGCCTGCTGCTGCCTGTCTGTTCGACATTTCCACGCAGAGTCGTATCAATGCTTTGCTGCCTGCGGAGGTCGCCAGCATCTTGCACGCCTTTGGAAAAGTCGGCGTTCTTCATCAGACACTCTGCGCCGCTGCGACCGAACACATTCTCAACAAGCTACACGTACGTGTCTTCAGTCATTCCACCATCACATACGTGCACACAAAAAGTCGTGGAGACTTATACGTACACAAATATTTGTGTAGGCATCATACGTCTAGACGTATTATATGTAGAAACGTGCCTATATATGTATATACATAGGGTCGTTTATAGACTTGTGTATGCGTGTGCATACGTCTACACATATACATACGTAAGGGTGGAGATCTATGTTATTGCCTACGCGTTCATACACGTATATGTAGAGACGTACGTGTATGTATATATGAACGAAAGTTTCTATGTATGTATTCTATATATATGTAAGCCTTTTTGTATATTTGTGTATGCACCTATACGTGTATATGCGTATGTACTATTATCCATAGATATATACATAGATAAGGGTACTGATGGCTTCTGTATATATATACCTTAACGTCTAAACGCGTGTGTTGAAGCGTATTTGTGTGTGCATATATATACACACATATATATTTATATAGGTGGATATGTATATATTTGTGTATGCGTATATACATATGGACATATACATGTATGTGGGTGTTTATATATCAACGTGTGTATTTATTGATCTGTGCATCTGTCCGAAGACGTCTGTGTATGTGAATGCTTGAACATTTTGGCTAAGGGAGTACACTCTGCTGCGGCGAAGCAGCCACGATCAAGCTCCATCAAAACTTCTGAGCAAGTTTTACAAAGAATCAGAAAGGCATATATACATGTATTCATATATATATATTCGTACTTATGTATAGGTATACCGTGGGCACATACGTATATGTATAAATGTGTATGTGTGTGTATGTGCGCGTCCATACATGTTAATATATATATATGTATCAGTGTGTCTGTGTGTGTACGAGTATATGTCTGTGTATTCATGTGTTTGTACATATGCACACGTTTATATACATACATATATATATATATGTACGTACACCTACATTCATGTGTGTGTATGCAGGTATGTACATGTGTATATATGTATGTTTGAATGTATATATGTATGCATGTATGTATGTATGTATGTGTGTATCGGTGCAAAGGCATAACGTATATAAAAAATTACATACATATATGTATAGGTGCACGTACGCATATGTATGCATATAAGTAAAGATGTGTATATATATCAATATTTGTATGTGTATATGGGAATTTACATATAGACACGTACGCATAGGTACACGCATGTATGTGTGTGTTTTTGTATGTGTGTGAGGTGTATCGACTTGCGCTGCCCGTTGATTTGTTCCTTTTTTTGTGGAAAGATGTGTGGACCACCGCCGTCGCAGGTGGAACCTTTTCTGTTTGTCCTCCTTTCGGCGGAGATTTGGTAGACATTTCCCTTCTACAAGAAGAGAAAGCTGCCTTCAGCACACACTAAATACATATGTATAGGCGTAGAAGGTGCACCTTACCTGCCCTCCCCCCCATATATATATACATATGTGTAGACGCACGTACGTATAGATGTCGTACAGAGTATATATATAATTTAAAGCTGGCACTGTTCCTAGATTGCCCTTCGCACCGAATACATATATATATGTATATGTACAGACGTATATAGGTCGCACAGAACACATATATATAAAGTGCACCTTTCATAAAATGTCCTTCGCGCCATATACATATATAGATGTACGCGTGTATGTGTCGTCGTATGTCTTTTCATATAATTTTATATATTGTTACACAGGTCTTAATAGGGGTGAACAGATACTTATATACCTTCTTCATCTGTATACATAGGATGTACACATTGGTACGTGAATCTTCAGCAGTAAATTAGATATCCTGCGCTCTTCTCTGCAGACGTTGCGAAGGACAGGAGCAACACACAGCAGCAAAAAAAAGTGATTCTCTTGCTGATGGGCAGAGTCCTTCTCATCGCATGCAGTGCGACTACCTCCTTCCGCGCTACAAATGTTCTACTCGAAGAAAAATGTACATGTCTACTTCTTACACGTATTCATATGAGGTTATAATATCACCGGACATACACTGCCTGGGCATACATAGCTTATATATATATATATGTAAAGAAGCTTCCGGGCATAAATTGCTCATACACACACATATGTGTATATATATAAATGTACATACATACATACCTACACACATACGCTTATCTATAGAGAAGTTTCCGGGGCAGACATTGCCTAGACATGTATATACATATATATATGTATATATGCGTATTTATACAGAACGTTTCAGACATAGGCTGCTTGCCCATGCACTCATATATATATAGGGTTACGGGCATTCGTTGTTTGAACGTATGTACATTTATGAAGAAGCTTTCATACATATGCTTCGCATATGTATGCACACATAATTCTATTTATATTTGTAGGTATATGTAAAAACGTTTCCACCGGGCGTACGTACCTTACACGTGTACACACGTATATATGTAGAAAGGAGCTTCCGAGCATACACATTCCTTGTACATACACATATATATATGTGTACATCTCTTCAAAGAGAAATTTACGGGCATGCATTGCTTATACATACGCATATACACATATATATACACTTACTTGCAGAGAAGTTCTCCAGCATACATTGCCTGTACCTGTGCATACATCTATTTATTTACACAGCAATCTCCAGGAATACACTGCCTACACACAGACCCCAATACATATATGTAGAGAAGTGTCCCCACGGCATCCGTTGCTTGTATGCATGCAGATACGTATGTACATATAGATGTATAGAGGTATTTGTATACTTACAGAAAAGAAGCCCCTCGGCAAGCGGAAACTGACCTTTTTCTCGAAGGAATGGGCAGAGTTGTAGATCACTTGCAATGTGGTACGCAGCTGCTTGGGTGCCTGCCTGACTTCACACGTACATGCATGATTCTCTAAGTACATATATACATACGTAAAATATACACGCATACGCAGAAACAATCACCTGTATATTGTGCTATAATATATATATATATAGCTCTTCTTATATACAACATATTATATGTTATTCCTATTCGTGTGCATACATAGCTCTCTCTCTATATGCAACTGACTACCTATATGTATATATGCGTATATTTGCGCACATACAACTATATATATATGTGTACATACCACTACTTATATATTATTATAGAATATATACAGAACTCTCCTTATATACGATGTACTATATGGTACCACTACTCGTGTACATAACTCTCTGTCTCTCTACACATATATACATATATATGTATATATATTTAATGGACTGTTTAATAGTCCATTATGATCACTCGTGTACAAAAATGACTCCCGTCCCTCTGCTTTTCATCGTCTCTCTGTCTCTGTATACGATTGGTCACATATGCGGACTATTCGTGTACATGAATAAGTCCCTCCCTTCCTCACTATATGTATGCAGCTAATTATCTCCTACTTTTGTCAATTCCGTACATAGGTGGTTGTGAGTTTCCAGAATAAATTAGTTGTTCCGACGACTGTTCGTAAGTGAGAATGCGCCCCCGTGACTTTCTCTGCAAAAAATGACTTCGGTGGCCTTCCCAGCAATCGTAAGTGAGGAGGACGGACCTGCGCCTCTGCTTGTGTCGCTCGAGGATTGGTGCATGTGAAGACACCCCGATACAGAGATAGTTCACAAGAAAGAACTACACATCGACGTAGAAACGTTTTTTGTTTATTTCTACACACACATTCAAGCACGCCTATGTACAGGTACATGTGGACGTGTAAATACGATATATATATATATATATATATGTATGCACAAATATACGTACATACAATCTTTTAAAGCACCTGTATACATATATATATATATATATGTATAGGAGTTCTATGCACATATATACATATATAACATATACATATACAGGTACACATGACGCCTGAGGAAATACATACATATGTATATATATCTCCATATATTATATATGCATATGTACAAATATACATATATGTAATCTTTTAAATACCTGTATATATATGTGTATATATACATATATATATATAGGTATAGCAGTTCTAGGCATATCTATACATGTATAATATATATGTATATGGGTACACACGTAGGCGTATATTAATGAATACATGTGCGCCTATGGATGTGTCTCTTTCGATTGATATTTCTGTCTTTCTGTCCGTCTCTCTCTCTATATGAATGTCCAAGGACAACGTGTCAGAATGCCTACACAGAGAAATTCCGGTGGAAGAGAAAAAACTGTTTTTGCTGCGGCTGACCCAGGTCCTCTTCACGACGCAGCAGATCCTCAACATCCTCGATGGCCTCGTTCTCTCCGGATACTTCCACCAAGTAAGAAATGTTCTGGCAGAAGTCTGCCTTTGTTTGCTTATATTTCTCTTGGAGACGCAGAGAAGTTTCTCGCATGCGCGGAAAACAAATCACCAACGCGGCAGCTCGACGAAGAAGAATCGCCAATATATACACACACAGTTCTCCACGCCTTTCCTCCAACGTCTAGACACACAGAAACCACACGCATATGTATGTATACGTATAAATGGGTACGCGAGACTGTACGTGTATCTGTGTGTGTGTGTGTGTGTACGTATGAATTCGTACCTATGAGATACATAGTTTCAGTCTCTATGTGTATGTGTCCGTAGGTGGCTATGTATACGTGGAAGCTAGCATGTATATATGCATGTGTGTACTTCTATTCTCACATATATGCCCGTGTGCATGTACATGTGTGTTACATATGTGTGTGTGTCTGTGTACGTATATTTATATGTTATGCGTCTCATGAATGTATACCTGTAGACTATGCATGCCCGCGCGAGCACACGGATATTAATGCACTTCCTCTGCTTTTGCCAGTGCTCTACGTATCTCAGAGGGAAGTGCATGAAGAAAGATATCTCCACAGTAGCCCATCCCGCCTCGTCCTCGCCCGCGCGTGTGTGAAGAAATTTGCCGCTGGAGTCCACGTGTCGAAGATGCTTCCCAGTTGCCACACATGCGTGAGACTCTGGAAACTCTCCTTATTCAAGCGGGTGAAAAGAGCGCAGACAGAGCTCCGCCAGGCAGTGCTCAACACCCGGTGAACTATTCATCCGTATCTGTGTGGAGCCTCACACATGTCCACGCACATGTGTATAGATATATGTATCATTCCTAGTTGTAGAACGTCCACCTGCAGGTGTATGTCTCCCTGCGTTTCTGGGAGGGGGGTGGACGGCTAGAAGTAGTTCTCGCGAGTCCTGCGCAAGTCGGCGGGAGAAACTGAAACGCAAAAAATACTTCACAAATGGCCCGCGCCAGTCCACGTAGACGCAGACGTGTAGACGTGTGTGTATTTGAACCTAATTTCTCCACACATATATATAATCACACCGGACACAATCTACATATGTGTATACACGAACAAATATCTTTGTTCTGTCTACCTATGTATACGTAGGTATACACGAACATATCTCTTTCGACGTACGTATATATACACGCGTATAAGTATCTTTGTGCATACACATGCGCTTGAACGTGTCTTTTATGTGTGTATACACGTATGCGTATAATACTTGTGTGTAACTGCGTAGAAATGGGACCCAGGATGGATACTTACTTACATCTATGTGTTTCTCTAAGCATATGTACATATATGTATATGTCTGTGTATATGTGAACGCGGGTGTGGTGTAGATTCGGGGAAGATATTACGGGGTGATCAGCAGCGAACACGAGTCGCAAATACTACGCATAGGTACGCATATATGCACATGCACGTGCGCACATACGTACACATGCGCACACATATATACGTAGAGAAGCACACTCCACAGCGTGGATGCCTTCGACCAGCGTGACTTGCGATTTCCTCACATTTTGTTGAAGTGAGCCACATGCTTCTGTTTCTCAGCATTTGTTACCTATTACTTTCCTTCTGCGTAGATGCTTGATGTCGTGGCTGTGGGCGAATTACGCTGCCCACGCCGGTGGAGTGTACATGCGTCCTTCGGCAGCTGCTGTACATTCGTGGACAGGCGCCCACGTCAAGCTACTACGCAGACGTGTCGAAGTATCTGTGTATATGTTTATGGCGATATACGTGATTAGACGGGTGCATCTAGTGCGCATAGACGGCACACGTGTACATACTTGTCCATACGTAAACACACACATATACATACGTACATACAAAGGTGTATTCAGACGCATGCGAGCATGCGCAAGCAGCTCCTGGTGAGTGCGACTGGGGGCCTCAGGATTTGTACCGGGTTTTGCTGGAAAATTTCCTGCGGAGAGGAGCGGAGCAAGATCCACGCGGCATCAGTCAACTGCGCCGCATCATGTTTACTATTCTTCTCGAGGTAGGGGTCTCCTTCCAGTCTTTCTTCCGTGCTTCAAATTTCAGCAGAGGCAATCTATGCATCGTCTGAATAAATGTGCGTACCGGTATTAGAATATATATGGACATACACGTCTATCCAGACGTAGAAGTGTAGACCGGAACTTTGCACTCTATATAATGTTGTGGTTAAAATTCACAACAACACAGCCACTAGGCTGTTTGTTGCCGCCACAGATATATACGAACATATGTATATACTAGTATATGAGTAGGCATTCACTTTATGCCTGAGATATATACGGTGGGTTCTCCGACAACACAATTTTCACATTTCTGCTCCCTACGGAAACTCTCAGCAACTCTGCTCGTTGTTTCGCTCGCCTCATACGGCCGTAGAGAGACGTCTGCTTTGGCGACCTACACAGCTTTTTCTCGAGGCGCTTCGTTTTCCTAAGTGCGGTCGCAGACTGGCTGGCTTCTCTCTTTCGACACGCAGCGTAATTATGTGGTTTTCCTTCCGTAGTCAAAAAGGAAGGGTTTGCTCCCCTGGGGGCGTACAGCGTACTTATGTTGTTTTCTTTCATTGTCAAAAAGAAAAGGCTTTCTCTCACTTCCCTGCTTGTGTTCTTTTTGGCACAGTTCCCAAGTTTTTTGGAGACGACCGCGTCGCATGCAGTGAGGCTTCTCGCGGAGCAGCATCAGCAGCCCTTCCTGCAGCACGACGAACGAGTGCGTCTTACAATTTTCCACACGTATATGTATACGAAGAAATGAGCGAAGGAAGACGATTGTTTTTGTCTTTCTGCGACCTGAAATTGAGCGGAAAGCTTCGAGAAGTATCTGCCTCAGCGCCGCAGAGATGTGCGTGCTTCAGCAGGATAATCTCGTCTGCACCTTGTACACTCCTTTTGTTCTGCAGTCTGGGCAGCTTCTTCCTCCCCGTAGGTCCAGCGCCACGATATGTGTTTGTGGTTTTGCGTTTCCTCTTTATGAAACTGTCGTGGTAGGGCGTTTCGCTTTAGCGCTCTAAACTTCTGCAAAGCGCTTTTCTTTACTAGTGTGCCACTCTAAACGACGTGCGCGGCAGTCTGAAGTGGTAGCAATCTCGTGTCAGTGCTATTTTAATTTATCCCCGCGCACGTTCCAAACAGACAGGTCTCTACTAAGATACGCGAGTGAACTGTTTTTCGTCCTGCGGCTCTCTGCGCCGACAGGCGCGTCGCTTAAGGACGGAGGGAGGCCCACAACTTCCTTGCACGCGCAGCTGCGGAGATGAGTGCGTTGTGAAACTGCATGCCTGGGAGAGGTTGAGGTGTTGCTTAATAAGGCTGCACGTAGAGCCGTGCATGCATCTACGCACGCGTGTGTTTATCTAGACACATCTCCTATACATGTGTAGACTGTCTCTGTGTCCGTGATACGTCGCCGCAAGTACACAAGTACGTACTTGTAGCTATGTAGGAGGAAGCACATAGATTCATTTGTACACCTGCCTTTGTGTACATACATGTAGGAAGAGGTTCTTTCAAAGAGGAATATCCTAAACGGATAGGTGAGGTGCCGCCCTTCTGTATTGTGTCACAAGCGTGTCGGTGTACACCCGCGTCTCTGTATACATGTGTAGGAAGAGGTTTTTTCGAGAGCGAATATCCTCAACGAACAGGTGAGGTGCCGCTTCTCTGTATTGTGTCACACTGCGTGCCATTGTACACCCCCGTCTGTGTATATACATGCAGGAAGAGGTTTTTCCTTTTTTCGAGGGCGAATGTCCTCAACGGATAGGTGAAGTGTCGCTTCTCCGTATTGTGTCGCAAGCATGCCTATGTACACGTGCATCTGTGTATGTACATGTAGGAAGAGGTTTTTTCGAGAGCGAATATCCTAAACGAATAGGTGAGGCGCCACTTCTCTGTGTTGTGTTACAAGCGTACATGCCTCTGTGGTACGAGTATGTTTCGCCGCTCCTCGGCGTTCCCGAATTTTGCAAACTTCACACTTTTGCTCAAACACCGGTGTGACGACACTGGCGTGCGACTCTTTCTGCAGTCACACCTCGCTATGCGAAGTGGGGCAACTCTTCTGCAACATCACCCTTCGTACGGATTTGCCTTTACGCCTGAGCTTGTGTGCACATGGAAATCTGCGCGCATGACTGCGAGCGTACATGTGTAATCACTCGCTGCATATGTCGTATCTGTTCGGCATCAAAGACTGCATACGGGTGTTGATACCCTAGTTACATCCCTCCTTTCGTTTCTGCTTTACGTGTAGCTATTTTGATACGTGTGCTTCCAGGGCTACCACAAAGAAGTCGGAGACTGCTTCAAGAAACTCGGAATTAAGGCAAAAATCCTTCAGTCGAAGGGCGCCTATACGTTCGATGTAAAATTCAAAACAAAGTGAGTTTGCACTAACGGCGAACAAGTAGGCACTTACACATTCTGTGCAGTGCATTACAGGGAAGTTCCGCAGAAGACGTGCGTTTGCATTAGACTACTATGCACAGGAACAAATACTGTGGACGTAGTTCCACCTGTATATATATATATATATATATGTATAGGTACGTCTAAGTGCAAATATGCCTGTTAATGTTTGAATACAGAAAGCGTGCAACACTTTTGACCACATGTAGTCTGTTCTCCTTGTGCGTGATTTGGCCTGCATTGTGCCGATGACACCTTCTTTTTCATAGGAGAGCTACGTAAGAGCAAGTGAGTGTAGCGCTGAAGGTGTACACACAACTGCCTTTATGCGTACAATCCTGTTCTGCAGACGAGAGGGTGACGCGACAAAATCTGACGTCTTCGTGTTGGATTTCCTGAGCGACGGGTACTACTGTCCCATAACAGGAAACCTGCTTGGTATGGGGAGAATGAAGAAGCGGCATGTAGAATTATTCGGGTGGACATATCTTCACACACGGAGGACAGAGTGGATGAAACTAAAAACACAGGACAAAAAACTGCACGCTCTCAGTCAGCTTTTGCCGTCGGCTACAGGGACTGTGCAGGGAGATCTGTGAGTAGAAGCTGCAGCGTGTAGACGCAGGTGTTCTCATTTCTACACTTGACTGTAAATAATGTCAAACGTTTGTTGTGCCTGTACGAGGGATAATTTATGCTGAGTCTGACATATGGACAATAACTCCTATAAACATCTAAGACGGTGCTTCTGGGAAAAAACCCCGTGGTAGACAGGAGCGTTTTGGCGAAACTCCACGTGAAGCGTAAAAATGTACATTTTTCCGTCGCACTGGATCTGGCACAACTTGTACGTTCTGACATGCCTGACGAGGAAAGTCTGTGTGCCTAGAAAAGTAAACATCTAATGGTGTGCAGTCTGCCGCACTGCTGCGTGCGCCGTTTATATGCTGTGCGTAGCCGGCTTCTTAGTGATGATTGACTCTAAATTCAGAAGCGCGAAGCAGCCCCAGCACCCTTTCGACCAGTGGCGTGCGTGACGTGGGCGTCCGACTGTCAGGGCACTCCTGTGTTTTACACATAGTAACGCACGACGAGCGGGACCTCTGTACAGTTCAGCATGCCCGACTGTATGGATGAAACATTGACAAAGTGTTCACGGTGCCCGCGCATATGAATGTTATGGTTGATGCTTGTACATATGTACACATGGAGGTGCACTGTTGAAAAGTGACCTTTTTCTCAAGGCTGCCAACGCATTTGAAACAGGGTTCCCTTCCACATCCTCTCAGCCTACACTCGCTGCGGAGCCTTCCTTCGCTGTGTGAGGCACGCACGAGTGTTGCCGTACGTAAACACTGCAGCAGCAGTTTCATCGCTGGATGTACCGCTCTACGTCCGAAGGACAGTAATTTGATTATGCTTCAATATATAGTATCTATTTGAAGTACGCTGGGGTGCTTCTTCAACGTTAACCTTGGCTGATGTATCCTTCATGCCTCTGTCTAGCAAACCTAGCGACACTCGACAACACTTCAGTCTTGCTCGCACGAATTTGTCACCAGTTGACTACGATATATTTTCCTCCGCTAATGGAATGTACTGCTGGGTGTGGGACGCCCCTACAGCGAGCGGCGTCGGTCCAGTGACGTTCAACGAATGCGTATTGTCGTACACCTAGACGCCAGGGAACACGCATAACACGTTTACTCATTCATCGCCTCGAATTCAGAGGGTCGGCCGACCTTAAACTTCGCGTGCGGAGAGGGACTGGCAGCGTATTCAAGTTCGACAGGCCTTTAGAAAGACACGCAAATGGCGCACAGTTTTCCACTACAACCAAGCGCAGGAAAACAGTAACTTCCTACCCGACAGCGTTGTTTATCAGTACATTTTTATATGGGTTAGTACCAAAGTTGCGGATTTTCGTCCTCGATGCGTTGACAATTACGTATTCGCCGTACTCACTGGTAGAAGGGGGAAGTTCCAGGTCACCTGGTGGGAACACATTATGGTAGTGAACGACAATGCCCGACCTTACGTTGTGTCGCTGTCACCAGACTACATACGACAGACCGTGTTACAGCTGCCTGTCGTTTGAGATGCGCTGTCCGTGGAACATTGTGGCATTGCCACATTAGCGAAGCTGCACTTTTTTACCGGCTCTGTTGACCTGATAAATATCTGGAGCGTCAGTGGTTTTCAAGTTCAGTTCGATTAAACTGATGATGAGGCCGCCTACCCGGGATTCCTTCTTCATACATGATTTGGCGTGCCTTTAGACGCAAAGTAAATCAGTAGGAGTGTAGGGTTGTGAATAGTTTATTGTTGTCACTGCTGCTGTTCTCGTTTTCACAGTTTGAGGAATACACTTCGTACTTTTGGTGGCATCAGATCAAACGTCGTCACGGGATATTCTTCGATTAAACTACTTGTTTCCCGATAAGGTATCTTCTCCGGTTGCTTTATTGCGTGTAACCTGATGGCAGCTGTTGCCGTCCCTCCCAGTACTGCCAGCATGATGTACCACGTCATTTACTGAGCGGGAGCACTTTAGTGTATTATTCTCTACTGGACTGGGGAACGTACAGGCATAATGCGGGAAAGCCCTTTATACTGATCTGAAGTCGCAGGGCCGCCAAACTGACAAAGCATCCAGAGGAAGTTCTTTCCTCAAGGCAAACACTGCAAATAAGGTGCGGTCGTGGCGGTTTACCAAGCGCCCCGTATGTTCACCAGATCCATATGGACGCCACCGCAGACTCTGCGTGGGTCAGGGCACCACAGGCAAATGCGTCCCTGCAGTAGTGAGTGTTCGGATGTCCATCGTGTGGTTTATCTACACCCGGGTGTGGGAGGGGCAAATTTGAACTCTTCCCAAATAAAGACGGTGAACTGTACGTACACCGCGTCTTCTTGAGTGACGGTATTTGAGAAGTACCTCTCTACGAGGCGCTGGGCAAAAGGCTCAACGGCCGACGATGTGATTCACGTTTAAGGGTTAAGTGCTTCCCGTTGATCGTACCAAAAGTTTCTACCTTAGGAGCGAGACCAAGGGTAAACGGCGAGCAACCTTATTGTCTGACGGCAAAAGACAAAGTATAGGTGAATATGGAGATGTGTGCGCTGTTAGCACGAGCCCGCCTACACTTTCACGTGCTTCATCATCTTCTGCATGTTTCGGAGGAGTTCAACATTGATTCCCTGGATTAACACACACGCCCTCTAAATAAGCTGTTTCACAAATGGAAGTGCTGGCTTTCCTCTGCGGAGATCATTTGGATGGTGGGCGAGAACGGGGATCCCCACCAACTGTGGTGTGACGAGGAGAATCCTACGGTGTCAGTACATGCCTTTTTCGTTTCTCTCTACCTAGCCATTCGCACACTTCTCCCAAGAAAAAAGGGATTGGTCGCCCCTGCCATCAGCATCCTTCGAATTTTCGGAGCGCAAAAACGTTTAGGTCGCCTTGCACATCATTGCCGTTTGGGAACTGCAGGCGCAAAAAAGAATCAGTCGCGCTTTCCGTCAGCATCGTGTCGCGCATAGCGGCAAGTGGATCTTGTTGGGTACACGGGGGAAGGAGCAACAGACGTAAACGGCTTCACCCTCAGAGGCTGACTCATATGTATACGCGTACGCGTAAGAGTTTGTACCCATATTTGGTATAGCTGGCGGTCTTCCTGGTACAGGTAGCACCACATTCTGATACTGCTGTACGCACACTTCGATGCTACTTGCCCGTTAGTACCAGCCACCCCCTCATTCTTGCTTTGATATACGCACTGGCCTTCCTCGTTCCCGTGCCTGCGTCACAACGCACATTCTGCTTGCTGTCTGCAACTACCAGGCGCCTTTTTATGTGTTCAGTCTTCTTTCTCTGGCCTGCATTCTCCTGTACGGCACGATATAATTACTTGTTCAAGGGTAACTCTCGTCTACACCGCCTGTGAGGCATGACTCTGTCCACTGCTGAGAGCAACAGTGCAAACGATGGCAGTTCACTTGTACTACACGTTCTGGAAAGTTCCTTATGATTCATAATCCTGAGGCGATGCTACGTATTCCGCACACAGCCAGGCATGTTTAGTGGGTTGCCAATTCGGGAGCGGTGGACTACTGCATCATATCAGTGCTGCCCGAAATACATTGGGTGTGTACACACGGGTGCACAAGTGTAAACGTGCTGATCTAGTAAATGTTCTGCAGTACCTCTGAAAATGTACGCTAGCGATCGGGGGAGGCAACTGCTTACCTGTGTACGTCTGTGTGCATCTGCAGACACACGTACATAGGTGAGGGTGGATACATAAATACGCGTACAAATGCGAGCACATTGTGTCCTGTGACGGGCAGGCAAAGAGTTCACAGCTCTAGATGGAAACGCGGCACGTTTACATCTGAGGAAGACCAATCTTGCTGAGTCAACACTCCTGTATGTAGACGGATAATATGCTGCATTCATCATGCGTGGAGGGCTCGTTCAGATTACGGAGCAACCCTGTTCAGTCATCCTTCACACAGGGCGCTTGTGGCATTTCATTGGCATCCTCCCTTCAACTCCACCGCACGAACGCAGATTACCCACATGAGAATGATGACGTCTCCGTTTACAACACGACGTAGCTGTTTTGGTGAAGGGATACAGCAAAACTGTCCTCGCGCACGCACGATATCTGCACGAACTAGACACGTGCATGCAACACACGTCGAACGGACGACAGTACGAGACCTGCGTAAAAAGTCGCTTGTCCTACGTAGAATGGTGCTTTCACTATGTTGAACAGGGTTCTTACTTTTAAAGTATTCTCCAGCGTTATTCATACCTATCCAGCGTAGCCTGTTGCGACGTACTTGTTCTCTTCGATACTCACGGCTGGCTGAACGTGTCGCCGTCGCTGCGCATGCACACACCACACAGTGTACATACAGAGCGGCCGACTTCACATTAGTCTTTCACCTTTTCCAGGGAGTACAGGCAGCGAAGTGAGGATTATTAGTATTCTTGGGTCTTCTGCGAATAGATTTCTAAGTTGCACATAGTTATACACGGGAGTCGAATTGCCGTGGAGTGAGATCTGCCTGCTTGTGTCTTCCATGTGTACACACAAGGACGATGTGGCTTCTTCTGGTAGCTGACACCTGAAACAGTTGGCCCTATGCAGCGCCTGCCACCATGAGCTCTCACTTTTCACTCGTGCACCTGTAGTCTCCTCTCCTCCTACCGCAGCTTCTTCCGGCAAAGCCTTCGCATAAGAATCTCATTCTCCTGCGTTGGGCGGCTTCTTTCGTGATCTTCGCTAGCTGATGCGTGAACGTAGCTTCCCGCACCACCCCCTTTACACTGGTACCTCCTGCTCATGCATATGACGACACCGCCTCCGCTACTTGCTACCCGCTGCTGCAGCAGAGGCCTTTGGGTGCATTTTCTGTATCTAAGAATACTCTTCAGTGTACTTCTTTACGCGCTTGCCTCCCCAAGGGGTAGTCCACCCAGTTTCCTTCTTCCACAGCCGCTGCTCAAGTGCACGCAGACAACACCGCACTATAACATGACCGCGTCTGCTGGACTTTCGCGTTGCACATTCTTCACCTCTTCCATGCTTACCCGGAAGGCAAGCAGAGAACAACACAAAATTGTGCCCGTTCCCTCTGAACCACAGGTTTTCTGTACGCCTCACAGAGCCCCTTCTCTTTGTTCAAAGCACTCATCCCCTGTAGACTTCCGGCGTGTGCCGCTTCCAGTAGCAAACGCCCTGACAGAGATATCCAGCAAGACAAAAGAGCGTGCAGATTGCTATCCATTTCGACTTCATTCGTTTTTCCTCGTTCACATCGAGTCTATTCTCCATACAGGGGAGGGCCTGGCTCGCGTCTGCTTGCAAAATGGCTCCTGCGCCTGCAGTATGTGTCACTCTGCGGATGTCCCTCTTCCATCCACTTGTGCTCCTGCTTCTTCTGCCGCTCCTCCCTTCTCCTTCTCCCTCTCGGGAGAAAACAAAGAAACCGACAATACATCAGGCTGCGCACTAGCTGTAGCAACTGGCCCAACCGTCGAGGCGGCAACGTCTCCTTCTCGCGAAGACACTGCCAGCAGCACAAAGCACACGGTCAATAATAGCAACGGCAGTGTAAGCAGCACCCCCAGCACCAGCTCCACGAGCCACAGCAGAAACACCGACGGCAGCGGCCGGAAGCACGGCGCCAGCAGCAGCAACAGCCGCCGCAGCACCCGTCGCCCACAGAGGAGCGTCCGCGACCACTGCACCAGCCGCAACGGCAGCGCCGATGAAGAGCACAGCAGTAACAGCAGCAGCTGCAGTATCCACAGCAGCGGCCACGGCTGTATGCAGGGCAGCAGCAACGTCCAGAACAAAGACAAGGCGACGAAACGAACCCGTAGTCTGCATGAAGCAGAAGGACCTCGATGGCATCGCCACTGGCCACTTCTAGTGCCCTTTGCAATTCAAGATGAGTATGTCTGGGTGAAAGTACGGAGAAATTTTTCTCGTTACAGCGTCGGTTTCATCGCTGCGTTTGCCGGGGCTCCGTCACCTCATCGAGTGACCCCTCCCTGCGCCTACTACGGCCGCTGTAGCGGATGTCAGTACCAGCACATGCCCCTCTGGATGCAAGTAAGAATCACACACAGCAGCTAAATATTCCTTCTGTACAAAGAACGTTAAACGTGTATCCTGTTAAATTAGCTCTACCCACGTGTATGCCTATATATGTGGAAATATGCATCTATACATATATATATATATATGTATGTGTATATACTCGTAGGATGAAGGTATTGTCATATGTACGTGTATGTCCATAGGTATGTGTCTGCACGCGTACTATGCGCACTCGTACATGTTGTTGAACCTACCTATCTTATATTTCTTTTATGTATTCAATATTGCACTAACAGATACTCCTGCATATATCGTTTCACCAAACCAAATTTTCACCTAGATTCAAATGGCTCTGTATGTACACTTGATCATTCTTTACACCAGGGAATTGCATATCTTCAAAGTGGTGGGAAAAAGAGCTTCTCTTCGACCGGGTGTACGTACAGCTCACCTCGTGTGAAGAGGGGCCGCGGCGACAGAGACACGCAGGTGCAGACTGCGGAAGCTACTGACACAAATAGAAAAAAAATATTATTGCAGGTAGAGGACAGAGTTACGCGAGAATCACCTGCATGCTCAAGAAATTCCCTTCCTGCATACACCTTTCGGAAGACAAACATTTCCCACCCATCTGGACGACCCACAAATAGAAACTTGCCGCATATGTAAACATGTGATATACATACGTACTTCTATAGAAACCTGCTCTGTATACGTCTCTATCTGTATTAAATATATATATGACGTAATTTGTACACCTGTCTACCTGTACTACAAATAGATATGTATATATATAGTAATCTATGTACCTGTCTATCTGTACTATATATACATACATATGTTACGATACATTACGTAGGATATATATATATATATGTAGTGATTAAAACCGTACGTAGGATATATATACATACATATATATATATGTATGTATTTTTTTCTAACCGTATGAAGAATACAAGCGTATACATTGATAGATTTTAAAGTGTAAGTAGAACGTAAACACACGTACATCTTAGTGACGTGTTGCAGAAAGGGGATCCTGACAAATAAATTTCGAGTAACATTTGTTTTGGCTTCTCCAGAGACGTACCGCTGGCCAGGAGAAAGCGTTCTCAACAACGAGACGTATACGTGTTCTACTTCTCTGATATTTCTTCATGTACACGTGTGGATATGCGTGTTTGTGTTGGAGATGGGAGAGAAAAAAATAGACAGAGAGAGAAGCTCGACAGCTTACACACTTTCATCTTCCCATATAGACAAATGGACTGAAATAGACATACATGCATATACATATGTCTCTCTATACATATGTTACACATGTGAATAAATATACATATAAATATATATATGTATATATGTGTATTTCCTATGTATGTATATATCTCGTATGTGCACAGCCTCGTGGCTCCGTGTAGGTTACTGCACGTCATGAAATGTGTGTGGACGTGTGTGCGGCTGTGTGTGTATGTGTCTCTTCTTCTGTCTGTCTTCTTGTTTGTATACATATACGCATTTTGTCAGTATTGGATCTCGTATAGGGAGAGGTCCAAAAAAGTGCTTTTGCAGGGTGTAGTAGGGTCCACGATACTTTACATCTACGTGTGCACACTTACATATAGATGTGTTGGGGCCAGATTCTCGGTCATACGTTACACACATGTAAAGATACACAATGGATGGCCGAGCACTAGATTTTCCGTAATATATTATACACATATACATATATATATGTGGTCCATGATACTTTTCACATATATATAGGTATATTGTAGGACTAGATTTTTGGTAGTATGTTTTACACTTGTGAGAATTCATACATATATGTATATAAGTGTGTGTGTGTATATGAGAAGCGTCACACCCTCTTGGGGTGTCGAGGAGATCTGCTCGTAAATCTCTTCGTATAACTTGAGACACTGCCGTCTTCCTGCATGCGCCCAAGCATCTATAGATAAGTAGATTTTCACCGTATTACTAGGAGACATTTTCTCTTCCTTTCTTCTCTCTTCTCCTCTCCCCTTTATCTCTCTATGTTCTTCTCGAATATGTGAGTTTCATCTGATATGCATGCGTCCAATCAAAAGGTGTGATGGGCACCGATACGCGAGACTACACACATGTATACAAATGCACAGACAGACAAATAGAGCCTACATATACGTACACCCCTATATATACGCACATATTATACGTACACGCATATACATACACACACACACATACACACACATATACATACATATATATACACATATACGTACACCCCTATATATACGCACATATTATACGTACACCCATATACGTACGCACATATGCGTACACATATATATATATATATATATATATACGTAGGCATATACATGCACACATATACATACAGACATATACATGCAGATATATACATACAGACATATACGTACACCCATATCTAGACACACATATACATACATACATATACATACACATATATACATACACGCATATACATACATATACATACACACATATACATGCACAGATATACATGCAGCCATATACATACACACGTGTACATCCCCCCAGATACATACACCCATATACACACGTACATACACACAGATACATACACATATATCCATACACCCATTTACACACACACACACACATGTATAAGTGCACACACGTATATACGCATATAGAGAGGAGTAAAGCTCCGTGCTGTCTTCGGAGTGATGAATATCAAATATTTGTCTGTTGAGGTTTATTTGAAGAAAGCTCGCACGTTGCACTCCTCACCTCGGCAGAGACCCTCCCTGCGCATGCGCATGTCCACGTCGGCTGTCTTCATACATCTGTATACATATATATGTCTGTGTGTATGTACATATATATGTGCATGCACAAGCTTCCATAGTTAAATTGGCGTTTGTATATAATTTTATGTGTACATGCATATGTATATATATACATGCGCACGCGTGCATATTAAAATGGAGACTTCTATAGATATGTGCCCATGTTGGCGCAGAGACACACGCACATGCGTGAACGTATATAGGTGACTGCGCAGCACGGATGTCCAGGTAGAGTCTGTCCGCATGCATATTTATAGAGACACGCAGATGTCTAAGTGGGGGACTGGCTGAAGATCTGTTCGGGCAGACATGTGTAGTTGTTTGTCTGCTGCAGCAAGATGTGAAGAAGAAACAAATTCAGCGGCTGCTGCAGCAAAGTGCTGGCGAGAGAAACCAGATATGCGTAAGGGCCGTCCTACCCACTGCTACACAGCAGCGTCGCCCTGCCGACTGCAGCGTGCAAGAAAAAACAGCAGCAGCAACAACAGCAACAACGGGAGGAGCAATCGCTGGTGCAGCGCCAGCAACAGCAGCGGGAGGAGGAGTCAGCACAGCAGCAGCGAAAAAAGCAACAGACACGAGAGCGACCCAGGGAGCAACAGCAGCAGCAGCACCACCAGCAGCAGGAGCAACCCCAGCAGCAGAAGCAGCTACCGGAGAAACAGCAGAAGGTAGTCGTTTTTCTCTGCAAAACGGCGGAGAACAACGAGGAGGAAGAGGAGGAGAACGTGGTAAAGAAGTGCCGGCACATTTCTCAGTGCCAGTGGCAGCAGGAGGTACAGGAGGAGGAGCGGCTTCCAGAGGAGTCTCGCGAGACGCAGCGGCAGCAGAAGCAGCTGGAGAAGCAGCCGCAGCTGCACGACGTGCGGCAGGAGAAGCAGCACAGGAAGCAGCAGCAGAGGGAGCAGCAGCCAGAGCAAGAATTTTGCCGCCCGCAGCAGGGAAAGACGAGAAGCAAGAATCAGCGGCGACGCCATGGAGGGGAACAGCAGCAGAAGTCACGGCTGCACCGCAGCAAGACAGGAGAGCGGCAGAATTCAGAAGCGCAGCAGCTAGTCGCACGTGTGCAACAAAGGACGAAGAAGAAGAAGAGCTACCGCCGAAAGAGAAGGAAGACGTCGCCGAAGCAGGAGCAGCAGAGGGCGGAGAGGACGCTGCAGAGGACAAAAAAGAAGGATACTACTACCGCACAAAATTGACGCCCCACTACAATTTTTACTTGCGGGGGAGTGTCCCCTGCATCGGCTTCAACGAAGTCTGCGAGCCGTCTGCAGTAAGTCGTTGACAGTCGTGCATGCTTCTCTGTCTTTCTCCTTCTGCGTATACACGTGGGTCTACACAAGGCGGCAACGTTTGCGCAGGCATCGGCTTGCACCTATAAATGCATGCGTGGGGGGGCATGCACGTCGGTCTGCATGCGGTGGGGGTTGTTGCAGTGTACACGTGCTTGAGGCACAGAAGAAGAAGAAGACGGACGCATGCGTCACTAGGAGAGACATACGTCGACGTCCTTCGACACTCTCCAAAGACGCTGTTCTCTGGCTGCTGTCTCACTTCAGCCCCTCCCCTCGGGAGTCCTCGTATGCATGCATGCACACAAATACGGAGACACACGCACACAGACGCACAGATAGATGCTTGCTTTATTCAAAGGGAGCATGCGTACTTACCTACACACACACAAACAGACATACACACGTGATGCATGCGCCTCCAGACGAGAAATGTTGGGCGCTCTCGGTGGCCAAAGAAACAACTTCCTCGAGTGCTTACAACACACACATACGCGGACGCACACACATACATACCCTTGGCTGCGCAAGGGATGCATGCATGCTGCAGGGGTGCGCACATGCTGCACGGGTGCGCGCGTGTCGCACGGATGCATGTATGCTGTGCGAGTGCACGCGTGCTGCAGGGTGCATGCATGCTGTGCGGGTGCATGCATGCTGCAGGGGTGCATGCCTGTTGCGTGTCACACCTTTGTGGATACACACAGATACTTACACGCGCGTCTGGTGGTTGGTGAGGGAGGAGAAGAGGAACGTTTTGAAGTGTGAGGGATGGGAAGCGACTACGAATGAGACGACGTTGCAGCGGGCCGTCCATCGTCTTCGCAGTGAACAGCAGATCGGCACTTGTGTCGGTGCTGCGTATTCCTGCTGAAGAAGAAGCCAGCGTCTCAGAAAAAACAACAGAAAGAAGAGAAAGTCGTGTGTCCACACGCAGCTGCTGTGCCACGCGACTTCTCTTTCTGCAGCTGCGGGGACGTGTGGCGGTCCTCGAGGAAAACGAAGCATGCATGCGCATGCATGCGCAGGTGCACGCGCGGCGTCTGGTCTTCTCCTTTTGCAAAGCTGCTTCGTACTTTCCGCTTGTCGCCAAAGTTGTGTATTTCTTCGCCTCTTCTCATTTTCTTCCTGCCTGCTGCCCCCCGGCCTGTCTGAATTCTTTGCTTCGCTTCTGTCCTCTACGTCTCACGCTCCCTCTGTGCGACCCGAGAAGCGACAACCGTCGTTGAAGAGCGTCACACCCCGTGCCGCACCTGCACGCATGCACCTGCTGATGGCTGCATGCGACGGCACAACGTCGAAAAAGGAAGAAGGAAGCTGGCGGTCCCTTTTTGTGTTGTTGCTGCTCAGTCTGCTGCTGTTTTCAACGGCCGGGGCATCCTGCAACAGGTACTGCAGTGTTCTACAACTGCTGTTGTTGTCACGTTGTCACGCCAATGTCTCTGAGTATGACCGACGGAAGGTTCTGCATGCGGTGCACACATTTACAACTGAACCTGCACGCGCAGTCGGAGAACATGCTGCTCCTGGGCGGTCTCCTCCCGCGTGCGAATCTGTGGGGTGCTGCTGCTGCTGAGTGCGCTGCTGCTGCCTGCGCTGCTGCTGCCTGCGCTGCGGCTGCCTACGCCGCTGCAAAAGGTGAGATCGACCGTTGCTGCTTTCTCGCCGCACTAGCCCACATGCACTTGTTTGAGGCGAGTCTCGCTCCGACTGAATTAAGCACACGTCGTCTCGGCAGTTGCTGCGCTCGGTACTCCGGCAGCGCGAAGAATTTGAAGGCTCCTGCGCATGCGCATCTGGACTGCATGGGTGCATGCAGCGGGTCGCCTCCTGCTTGCGTAGTGAGACCCCCGAAGAATGTTGCTGCATGCACCTCCTTCTTCTCCACTTTTCTCTGTTGAATGTGCGCCCTGTGGACACCGGGCCGCAGTGCTCCATCCCTCTGCGCGCGCGGGCGCGCTTGCACTCCGACAGCTGCTGCTGCGACGGCTTCTCTGCATGCGCGCACCGGAGCACGTGCATGTGTCTTCATTGCCTTTTTGCTTGCCTCGCCTTTCGCCCGAAATCGCTGCTGCATTTGTCGGCAACACTGTTGCACCACCTGCGAGAGAGAAGTACACACACAGGCATACCCACCTTCTGATCCTGCAGCACGAATATTCTGCATGAGGGGTAGCACTCACGCTGCATGCATGCGTCTGGTGCATGCGCGCGACGTCCCCGCGAACTCGACCTGAACTTCCCACTTTTCCGGAGATGAATAAAAAGGTCTCCAGACGCAATTAGAAAGTGACACTCTGCTCGTTTTCCCAACAACATTCTCCGCATGCACTTCTAGATCTGCATGCGGCCATCGGGCAAGTCCCCTCACGCCCCCACCGCGTCCCCCACCACTACTACTACTATAACTGCTACTACGACTTCGACAATTTCCACCTGTGTCTCTCTGTCTCACTTTCTGTCTCACTTTTTCTCTCACTTTCCGTCTCTGTGTCTCTCAAGACACACGTAGGTGCAGCCTGAGAGGATTTGAGAGGATTCTCCTCTTTTTCTTGCATTGGCTTTCTTGCAGACCACAGAAGTTGTATCTCGATTGATATGGCCTCGAGCATGCGACGTAAATTCTCGAGGAAATCTGCATGCGCGCCAAACGCAGGCGAGGTGTGCTGCTCGCAGGGGCAGGCGTGTGTGCGTCAAGCGTGCCAGGCGCGCATGCACTCCACACCACACACGTTCCGCTTGACTTCGGTCCTCAGCCTCTGCAGTGCCGGAAATATCACATTCTCCCTTTCGATATTTGTCAACACATTTTAGTTTCCTAATACACACAGAGACTGAAAATACTCAAACTGCCAAGTTCTCGTCAACGCGTGTCGATATATATGTACATATGTATGAGTGTGTAGGAGTGTACGAATATATATGTCAGTATTAGAAAGAAGTCAAGAACGTCCATACGTACAGGCAAGTATAACATATATATGTATATCTGTTTAAGGTAGACAAGCACAAACGTTCGTCCATGTGTGTGAACCGGAAGAGTGCGGAGGGTAACGAGGAAGGGGTGCTCACGAAGGAAGTCCTCGCATGCATGTGCTGCTGCTGAGGAGCAGGTCGTAGACGTGCAGCACTGCTGCATTGCCACCGACGCAATCAACGAGCGGCTGCAGCAGCTGCGTGAGGAGCTTCGCATGCAGTTTCTTCGAGATGGAGAAAAGGAAGACTTCTTTGGCAAAAGGAAAAACGGGGCGACCCTCCTATTGAAAGAAACTGGTCAGCAAACCCGCATCTTCGACAGCATGCACATGCGCCCCCAGAGGATTTATGTATACATACATAATATATATATATATATATGTACACACACACACACACACACAAACATTCATCATAAATATAATATGTATATATATATATATGTCTATGTGTGTAGGTATGTATGTATATGTATGTATATGTATGCGTGAATGTATATGTATGTATATGTATGTATGTATATGTACGTATGTGTACGTGTATATGTGTATGTGTGTATCTGCATCTATATACCTTTATATATATACATGTGTGCATATGTATGGGCCCCTAGAATGACAGATACATATACATTCTCTATTTATATATCTGTATACATATGTCCATCTACAATGCCACACATATGTGTACATTGTATGTATGATTACATATGTGGGCCCCTAGAATGAGAGACATATATAATCTATATATATATATATATATATATGTATGTGCCTCTCTATCTATCTGTGTATATACATATATTATATGTGTGGGTATATATGTGGGCCCCAAAAGTGACAGATGTATAGAATCTATATATGCATATATATAACTATGTATATGTGCTTCTCTCTCTGTCTCTCTCTCTATATATCATATGTATGGACAAATATATGCGCCCCCATATATATATATGCGTGTCTTTCTCTATCTGGAGAGAATATATACGTACGTAGATATATATATGCATCTCCCCTCTCATTGGACCGCTTTCCTCCCCTACTCTGTCTCTCTTCGAATATATATATGATCGCTAGAGTGACAGATACATATAATCTATATTTATACACATATATGCGCACGTACGTATCTACACAAATATGTCGTTGCGTCTGCATATTTACATACATATATATGTATTTGTACGTCTCTCGATATATGTGTGTGAACACCAGGAGCAGTCCTGTGTGGTTGTGGAGATAATGAGTGGGGCAGCTCGAATGAGAGGGGACAGAAAAAGAGGGTGAAGAAAGGAGAGGAAGAAAATCAACAAGTGGCTGAGGAAGAGAAGAACAACCGAGAAATAGACGCCGGACTGGAGGCCCTTGCTGTGCAAGCAAGGGAGACCCCTGCGCCAGTAACATATTCAATCAACAGCAGATGGCAGTTTTATCTCTTCAGCCAGAATGACAAATATTCATCTTGCACATATCTACACATCTCCGTTCTCTCACATGCATCTCTACCCACACACATTTATACAGAGAGACAGTGTGTATGTGCCTATACATTTACGTACATATATATATATATACGGAGAAATACATGTAGATACCTATATATATATATATATGTATGTGCATCACCTGCCAGACAGCTCTCAACTGTCGCATTTGTCTTTATATACCTGTATATCTGTCTATTTATACATTAACATGAGCATGTATGTGAAGTCTATACATATACATATATCCGCGTATATATGTATTTGTGGATATGCATGCACGTATAGAGAGGGATACACATTCACGTGTACATGTGTAGATTTTTTTATGTCACCGTCTCTCCCTCGATGTGTGCGTGTATAGACCTACGTATGGAGAGAGGCTGGCACTTACTTTTATATATATACATGTATATATATATGTATGTATATGTATGTATATTACTTTTCCTATACTTTTTTGTCTCTGTATCTCTCTGTCTTTTCCCCCCTTTTTCTCTCTATGTTGGTGTACGTGTGTGTACGTGGTGCATGCGTAGGTAGCTGATATCTATCGCGCTCAAGTGGTGTGCATGCGTCTACGTGTGTGTGCATGCAGAGGATACGAGTCTTCGGCATATATTTTTCCTGTCTCGTCTCTCTGGCATTCTTCGATATATCTCTTTCCACTGCATGTCCTCCCCTGTCTCGCTTTGTGTGGCTGTGTGCATCTCCGTGTGTCTCCGCCTTCCTTCTCCCGGCAGGGTGCGACGGCGTGGCCACGCATGCAGCAGCCCTGTGCAGAGCGTCGGTAGCAGCAGCAGGGAAGAAAAAAAACGTCGTTTTATACCACCGCGCCGGAGAGTTCTTTCAAGTCAACCCGAAAGTCCTGCAGCTGCTGGTAAACGCCACACAAATGTTCTCTCTTCGCTCCATCCATTTTCCGACAAATCTCTCTATATATATACAAGTGTCTGTATACAAACATACATATATATATATGTATATGTGCCCATATGTATATATATAGGTGTATACGTATGTGTGTACCTGCATTTATGTATATACATATACATTCGTGTGTACGTACATCCACACATATGTATATGTACGCATGTACCGATGTGTGTGTACACATATATATGTATGTGTCTGTGTGTGTGTGTGTGTCTTTATGTATGTATATGTGTAAGTGTATTTATACGTGTAAATGTATATGTACGTGGACATATACACGTTTATATATACACATATATATGTGTATTTGTATGGATTTCTTGGTTGTCTACGCCCGTACAAGTGCATGCGTAGAAGAAGAGGAAGATAGACAGAAGATAGAGACAGCTGCTACGCTGATTTTCTCATATATTCATAAATTTCTCATGAGACAGGAAAAAAGTGCGGGAGAAAACAAAAACGAAGGCAGCTACAGTGCTTGGTTTGTGTACACGTAGAAATATAGAGAGAGATCTATATACATATATATATATATGTATATATATATATATATATATGTATGTACATACATCTCTTTCTATATATACGTATATGTATGTATATATATATCTGTATATGTGCGTCTCTTCTGACTATACATTGAAGTCTTTACAGGTGTCATATGCTCAGATTCTTCCATATATTCACATATATGTGTATATTTATACGTATATATATTTTTGTATATAGACACATGCGTATGTAGATGTGGATAGGTGGGGAGGCAGACGGACGCTCGCATATGAGCACAGAGGTAGCTACATTTCTTTTCTACATAAACGAGGGAATCTACACAATTCTTTACTCAAATATATAAGTATTGCAATATATAAGAATATACATATATACATATATATATATGATTTAGATATAGGAGGTATTGATAGGGATACAGACCTACGTGTAGATAGATATATAGATATAGATAGATACAGAGAGACAAATATGTAAATATATGGATATAGATATAAATGGATATATAAGTATAAATATTTATGTAGGTGGGTGAATAGATATGTGGATGAAGTATATATATATGGATGTATCTGTTTATGTTTCTCTCTCTCTACATATACATGTATATATGGGCGTGTTCAAACAGGTAAACATATATATATATTTGTATAGAGGTAGACGCTTATATGAATTCAGGTATATACTGATATATATATATATATACAGATATATACGTGTAGGTGTAGGTGTATATACAGATAGATAGATCTACGTAACCCAAGTAGATATGCTTATGTATATATACATATATGTAAGTAAATAGTTCTCTCTCTCTCTACATGTATATATACATATATATATATATAACCCTACGTAAGTAGATGTATATATATATATGTAGATGTGGATAGATAGGTGTATATATATATATATATCCATATATATATGGATTTATGTGACCCTATATAAGTAGATGTATATGCATAGATATAAATACATATATAAATATATATATATATATATATATATGTCTCTATATAAGTAGATGTTATATGTATCCTGTTATGTACACAGATCTATATAACCTTTTATAAGTAGACGTATATCTGTATATTTTGCTAAATAGATAACTATAAGTGAAAGAAGATGTGTCCTCCGTGAGTATAGAGTGAGTTGTACAGAGACACATGCAGATGATGTGGTGTAGTTTTCGTCTTCCGTTCTCGCTGTCTCAAATTTTCCTTCTTGTGGAAGTTCCTCTCCTCTCCGCTGTGATGTCTCTCCCTCGCATCTGCTGTTCATCTCCTCTTCTGTGCTGCGCTGCTGCTGCAGGTGGACCACGTGCGAACGCAGCTGCAGTCCCCGTCTCTTGCTGCTGCTGTTGCTGCTTCTGCCCCGCCGCATTTTCCTCCTCCTGCTGCTCTTGCGGCAACTTCTACTTCTCCTCTTCCTTCATCTCCTTGTCCGCGCTCTCTCACTGCACCTCCTGCAGCTCCTTCCGCCTCTACTACTACCCCCGTCGTTCTTGCTGCTACGCCCGCTGCTATCGTTGCTGCTGCTCCTCCTGCTGCTCCTCCTGCTGCTGCTGCCACCCCTGCTGCTCCTGCTGCTATCGCTGCTCCTGCTGCTGCTACCCGTGCTGCTGCTGCTCCTGATGCTGCCGCGTATTATTCACTCCGTCAGCCTCATCAACGGCTGCTGATCGACGCGTACTGCGGAGTTGGGCTGTTCGCTCTCGCCTGCCAGGACCTCGTCGCTGTGCGTGCAGAGGGCGATTCCTTTTCTCTCTCTTCCTTTCTTTACGAAGAGCAGCATGCCCCTGCCATTTCTTCTCCCATTCTGTTGACTTCGAGAACAGTGGAAATGTCGCTATCTCCTCTTTTCTCTTCCCTCTGTGTATTCTGCTGTAGCGTCTGCATGCATACATATATCTGCGCACAGATAGTGCTCACTTTCTTCCTATACATACCTATATACGTCTAGTTCCCGGCCGTTCAAACATATATATATATATATATATATGCGTCTAGTTCCTGGGCGTTCAAACATATATATATATACATGTGTACGTACGTAAAATTATATGTATATACATATATGTGGGTGTGGGGGCTATGTATTTGTAGAGACACATATATAGATACACCTGCACGTCAGATTTGCACAAACCTAGAGATATATATATATATATGTATATATATGTATATAGATATAGACAGATAGATTGATCTAAATAGATAGGTAGACTGATATAGAGAGATAGCGAGATATATATATATATATATATGTATATATATATATGTATAGAGAGAGATAGATAGATATAGATATATATGTATATATAGTTGTAGATAGATAGATATAGATAGATGGATATAGATATATACATATACATATATATAGAGAGAGATATATATAGATATATATATGTATATACACATATAGGTTTAGAGAGATAGGTATAGATAGATATATACATATTTATATATAGTGAGAGAGAGATGTAGATAGATAAATATAGATAGATAGATATAAATATATATATATACACAGATGTAGATAGATAGACACGCATATATATGTGTGTATGTGTAGATAGATAGATATGGATAGATAGGTATAGAGATATGTATATATAGAGAGAAAGAGAGAGAGGGAGATACATATATATATATATATAGATTGATACAGATAGATAGATGTAGACACAGATAGATATAGGTAGATATAGACATAGATAGGTATAGACATATATGTAGATATATATATATATAGGTAGATATATAGGTAGGTGGAGATAGATAGACGTAGACAGACAGATATAGATAGTATAGGTAGAGATGGATAGATATATATGGAGATATATATATATATATAGGTAGATATATAGATAGATAGATAGATATACAATATAGATAGATGTATAGATAGATACACAAATCCATGTATACATATATATATATATATATGTATATATAGATATCTAGATAGATAAATATATAGGTAGGTATTCAGTTGACTTAGGGGGGACGGAAAGTGAGCAGCAGAGGAAGGGAGGGGGAGACGGAAGAGAACAAATGAGAGACAGAAGGAGACCGGGAGAACGGAAGCGAAGAGACGCAGGACACCTCTCCTACGTGCTTCTCCGGTGCTCCTCTGCCCACGCTGCTTCTGCTGCGTGTCATTCCTCTTCTGCTGCTGCTCTGATCTCTTTTGCTGCTGCTTTCTTTTCTGTTGGTGCTCTTCTCTCTTCTCCTGCTGCTCTTCTCTCTTCTGCTGCTGCGTTCCTCTCTTCGGCTGCTGCTGCTCTTCTCTCTTCTGCTGCCACTCCTTTCGCTTCTGCTGGTACTCGTTTCTCTTCTGCTGCTGCTCTTCTCTCTTGCCCTCCCCGTCTTCTCTCTTCTGCTGTGGTTTAGCTTTCTTCTGTTACTGTTCTCTCTTACGCTGCTGTTGCTGCTCCTGCCTGGTATCGCTGCTTTTGCTGAAGTTGCTGCTTCTGCTGCTGCTGCTCTGACGTTAGTTGCCCCCAATGTAGATGCTGCTGCTGGTGTTTCTTCCCCTCGTTCCTTCTTCGAGCCTGCAGTTGCTGCTGCTGCGTCGCTCTTTTGTTGCTGCTGCCGCTGCTGCATGTTCCTGCGAATCTGCTGTTGCCTTCCGCCTTTCTTCGTGCTGCTACTGCTGCCCTCTTCGCCTGCTCCCCGTGTATCTTGCATTTTTTTCCTCCTGCTTTACTCGTCTCTTCTGCTTTGCTGCCGTCCGCCTTCTTCCCTTGCTGCTGCTCTCCACGCACCTAAATGCTGCTGTTGCTGACTCTCTTCTGCTGCTGCGCTTCTGCTGCTGCATGTCTTGCGCTGCTCCTTTCCTGCTTCTCCCCTTCTGCTGCTTTAGTCCCTTCCCTGCCGTTCCTCCCCATTTTCTCTTTTTGTCGCTGCTGCACCATTCCACCACCACCACCTGCTGCTGCTGCGTTTCTCACCTGCTGCTGCCCCCGCTGCCTTTTTCAACTGCTGCTGCTGGTGCTACTGCCTGTTTCGCCCGCTGCTGCTGCTGCTGCATTTTTGACCTGTTGCTGCTGCATTTTTCAGTCGCTAGTGCTGCACTTCACCTGCTGCTGCTGCTGCGCTTCGTTTCTCGTGCTGCTGCTCCGCTGCTGCTTTCCTTCTGTTTTTGATGTGCTGCTGCAGGAAGCCTTTGGCTTTGACGTTTCTGCGTCGAGTATTTCTCTCGCCGAACGCAATGCGCGATGCAATAAAATATCCAACTGCCACTTCGTTGCATGCGACGCCACGTCATTTTTTGGTCAGCCTTTACCCTTAAAAACACTCCGCCGCGCCCAACTCAGGTGTACGTACACCCCAACAAGCGCACCACCTGCCTCCTTCTCTACGCGTCTGTCTACGCATGAACTTGTGTACCTCATACATATATATATATATATATATGCATATATATATATATGTAAGTACATATGTATGCGGATGAATGTGTGTACACCTACTCATATTTATATATATATAAACTTATGTACTTCATGTTTCATACATATATATATAAATATATGTATGTATACGTACATATGTTTGCAGATGAATGTGTAAACCCTTTCTCATATATATATATATAAACTTGCGTACTTCATATATATACATATATATATATACATATAAATACACGTGTTTGCATATAAATGTGTGTACACTTACTCATACATATATATACGATTGTGAAAGTGTCTGTGTAACCCCGCAGAGTTGCACGCTTATTCCAGTGTCGCACATATATGCATATATAAATGTATATATATATACATGTCTATATATAAAATCTCTCTCCTTTTCGCCATCTCTCTGTGTCTCTCTACGTATATATGTGTCTGCCCGTCTCTACATATATCTGTGTGTACGTGTATGTATGTGCATCTCTATGAATGAATTTCTCCACCTACACAAATATACATCAATCTATACATCTGTATTGGGAGAGACATTAGGAATACTACATCCACATTTTTTTGTGCGGGTGGACAGCAGACAAAGGGAGGAGACGTAATCTGCGCGGTGTGTGCAGCATGCTTCTCTTCCCCGGCGACGTATGTGTGGGAGGAGGCCAGATAGCCGCCGCAGGAGACGAACATGTTGGCCAGGACGTGGGTGTTTTCGTGGGGGGAATGGAGACAACTTCAAAAATACGAAAATTTCGTAAAAGTGGGGCACGCTGCTGCGTAGAACCCGCGTCTCTTTCCGCCTTCGCGCAGACTGCTGCTTCAGACGCAGACACGTTTACTAGCGAGTCACTTCCGGTGTACGTACACCGCCGCGTCTCTTGCTGAACTGCATGCTGCCTCTTCGGGGGGGTCCCTCCACTGGGATGTAAGAGACTTTCATTTTTTCCCGCATGCATCCCAGCAGCCACCGCGCTTCCGGTGTACAGACACCACTCCCGTGACAACATCCTAAAGCCACCTGGCAGCACTGCGACGCGCATACATACAACACGCCCATACATCCATGTAGATAGACGTGGATTTATTTGAATAAATACTCCAATTCATTTGCATTAGGAGAGAAATATGTACATGTGTATCCCCTAAATGGTAGCAATATACGTGTGCATATTCGGTCACGAAGAGCAGTGTAAGAAACTGCACTGCCGCCGTCTCCTCGACGTCTCTCTGCCCCTCTCCCCAGGTGTACATACACCCTAACAAAAAGGCGTGCACCTTCCTGGCGCACTGCTTTATATATACATAGAGAGAGATAGGTAGATAGATAGATAGACAGATAGAGAGGTGGACACATATATATATATATATGTAGACATGTACATACATATGTACCCGCGTATATATGCATGCGCCTCTGTACATCAGTATACATGGCGTAGTAGGCCTACACATATATGTCTGGGCAGAAATCTTTTTATGTACGTATGTGTGTACCTATGTATGTTTAGAGGCGTGTGTATGTCCAGCTGCCTATACGAAGAATATCTACGTGTGGACCTGCTACTGCGAACACAAAAATTTGTCGCGCGCTTGGCTCGACGGCGGGGAAGAGATAACTCTTCTATTTTGTCCATTTGCATGCGCGCATGTCTTTGACATACGCCCGTCCACCTAGATGGAAGAAAGCAATAATCCATGCCGCTTCAAATCATATGTTCATCTAAAGTGAGAATGTATGTATATACACACATAGGAGTACCTTCTCATATATCTATGTCTACAGTGAGAACATGTATACATACAGAGAGAGACTGAGAATATATAAGAATATATATATATATATGTACGGAAATTGTCCTATATCTTCTTGTAGAGTAAGAATACATACATATATATATATATATGCGTATTGGGGTATACCTTCTGGTACGGTAAGAATCTACATATATATATATATATATATATATGTGTATGCTGGGGTATATTTTCTTCAGAATGTATATGTATACGTCTGTTGGGGTTCTTCGTGGTGTAAATGAAATATACATATATATATGTGTATCTGTAGGTTGTCGTATATCTCTGTGTAGAGTAGTAATATATACACTTGTGTATGTTGGGATATTTCTCTGTATGCAAGTAATGCCAATCTCTCTTTTTATCTCCCTGTATTCGTATATTGCTGTGTACGTGTGTGAATAGAAATTATACTCATATATATATATATCTCGTACATACACCCTATCCCTATTGTTTGTATAAGTGACCCGTTGCGCCTATCTACATGCCCTTCTATATACATATATTTCATCAAGCATATCTCTACCCTTTGTATGAGTGAACTCGCTCGTATATCTAGACACATATATATATATATCTCTGACACACACATCTCTCTGTATATAGATTATATATGCGTCGCGCGTATGTCTCTGTGTATGTATACCTGTGTGAATTGCTGCGTACGTTGAAGTGCACACTATATATATATATATATAGAGAGAGAGAGAATTTCCATATATATATATATATAGAGAGAGAGAGTCTAATATTATATAATCTTAGTATATATATCTGTGTGCGTGTGTCTACCTCTCCTTATCTATATCTCTTTTCCACATATATATACGTAGAATATATTTATAGTATGTCTGTGTGTATGTGTGTGTGTCTCTCTCTCTATATGTGCTCTTCATCTATATAAAATATATTTGTAGTACGTATGTATGTCTCTGCCTGTCTATGTATGTATGTGTGTCGACGTATATTTGTTTGATTTCCGCATATAGATATGAAGTATATTTGTTCTCTACGTGTATGTGTGTGTGTCTCTCTATATATATATCTATGTGTATTCAATTTCCACACATATATATAGGATGTATGTGTATCTCGGTGAAGAGTGCGTCTCTTCTCCGCTGCTTCTTGACAGACATCTTCGAAGAAAAGCTGCTGTCGTGGAGAAGAGAAGAAAAGACGCTTCTCTACGTCATCGTGGACCCCCCGCGGAGCGGCTGCAGTCCCGTCTTCATCGAGAAGCTGCTGCGGTGCGTCTCTCTGTCTCTCTGCCTCTGCTGCTGCTGCTGCTGTTATTTTCTCCTCCCATACGTCGCTGTACCTTCGTGTGTACGTCTGTTGTGTCTGTCTCTGCTCCGTCTTCTTTTCTGGTTTCTTGGAAATCCTGTACATATATACTCACCTAAAAATTATATAAATATACAGACTGAAGTCACACACAGAAATCACACACACACACACGCAGACGTACATATATATGTATGTGTCTGTGTGTCTGTATGTCTGCTTCATTTCTGCAGACGTTTCTGTCAGCATCTTCTTCCTAGAGCTTCTACATATATACGCATATAAATACCCATACACATGTCTATATATATATGTGAAAGTAGGAGTGTATCGCCTACGCCTGCTTCCGCCGCTCTTCAGCGTAGTCTTCGAGGGAGTGTTCAACTACCAAGCGAGGACATGCATGCATGGACTCTCTACCAAGCGAGGACGTGCATGCATGGACTCTCTACCAAGCGAGGACGTGCATGCATGGACTCTCTACCAAGCGAGGACATGCATGCATGCGCTCTCTACCAAGCGAGGACATGCATGCGTGGACTCTCTACCAAGCGAGGACATGCATGCATGCGCTCTCTACCAAGCGAGGACATGCATGCATGGACTCTCTACCAAGCGAGGACGTGCACGCATGGACTCTCTACCAAGCGAGGACATGCATGCATGGACTTTCTGTCCCTTTTTTCTGTCTGTCTCTCTCTGTCTCTGTGGCAGTTTTCGTCTCTTTTTTGATCAAATGATTTCGTGGTGGTGAATGCTCCTCTTTTATTACAGCAGTGCCGAGCACGCCACACTCACCTTCTTCACCATTTTCCTCGTTCATCTTTCTCTCGTTTTCTCTTCATGAATCGCCTAACATATCGCTGCTATGAAAATCTCTTTGACGGCGGGGGGATCACTCACTCACACACATTTGCTCTGCTTCGTCTTTCTTTTCTGTTTCCTTCGCTTTCCCTCTTTGAGAAGTTGAACCTTCTAAATTTACAAGGAACGATCACTTCTACAAACACGCCTTCATCTGTGCCATACCCTATCCCTATATACGCATATACACATATATACATATATATACATATACATATAAGTCGTTACACATATATATATGTATATATGTATACACTTATTTACATATATGAACACGTAGTAAAATACCTGTGCATATATATGTGGATGTGCGTAATCAATTATACACATGTACATATATGTAAATATACGTATATATACGTCTACGTATGTATATGTATAATATATCTATATATGTGCGAATGCACATACAGATAAATATCATCGTGTTAAGTCTGTATAGACAAATATGTACGAAAAGAGGACACCGAGACACCAGTCTTCATATGTATATGTGTGGATACACATGCAGATATAAAAAATACTATACGTTGATATACATATATATATATATGTGTATGAAAACAGAAGCATACGTTGCACCAACATTTGTATATATATACATATGCAGGTAAATAGTAACCTTCTACGTCTGTATACATACATACATGTATATATATATATATATGTGAAGATAGGTGTACACGGCGCACGAAGAGTTTTTGTGGAGCTCTGCGTGGTGTTTGCTGCATAGAGAAGAGATGGTTTTGGTGAGGTTCGACGACTCTGGCGAAAGAAGAAATGTGTCTACATATGTCATTCCTCCATTTTTCTGTTCCGCGTCCACAACGTGAAGATTTGCTTGCCGGGATGAACAGAGGGAGACAGCAGAAGAGATGCGCCTGAAGAGACGGAGACAGCAGCAGAGATGCGTGTGCTGGTCTGCTGCTGCTCGTCTCTTCGCTCGTCAGTGCTTCCCCCTGCTCGCCTCTTCTGCTTTTGAAGACTTTTTCGTCCCTCTTTCATAGTCTCCGCTTTTCTTCTGAAGATTTCCTCCCTGCTCCTCCCTTGCTGTCGACTGTTCTTCCGTCCGAAAGCAGGTGGCGCCCCACACGCATCGTCTACGTCTCCTGCCACCCTGCCACGCAGGTGAGTCTCCTCGTCCTTTCGTCAGGAAAAAGTCGGCCTCTGCAATCTACTTCGCTATATAAAAAAAAGTCACACGTACACACATGTATGTAAATACGCCTGTAAGTGTCTGTGTAGAAGTCTCTCTACATATATATAAGTTACCGTGTCTACAGGAGGAGACACAAGCCTATACTTATACTGTTAGACACGTGTGTATACACGTATCAGAGTCCACGTATATATATACGTGTAGATTTGATGTATGGAAATATAAAAACGCAGATATATATATGTGTGTGTGTATAGGTAGATACGTGGATAGAGAGACGTGCACGTCTACCCTGAATGTTTGAATCTATCTGTATATAGGTACACATACGCATATACATATATATATGTATATATAGTTAGAGAGAGTAGGTAGACAGGCATCTCCAGGGTACACATGTGAATATATCTATTTATATATATACACATACAGAGGTATACATATATATATAGATATATGTGTGGATAGGGAGGTAGATAGATAGGGAGATAAATAGATAGACATGTGTATGTAGCCTACGTGTACAACTTCCGCAGGCGTTTACAGGGCCTTGCATATAAGGAGTATATTATCTATTTTCATATGTATGTCTCTATATGTCATTTATTTGTATATTTCTCTGCTTACATATATACACCCACACGTCTTCCTACATATATATATGCACGTATAGGTGTGTCATTTATTGCGTATACCTCTACGTAAATATGTACTGACACACAGAGACCCATATTCGCATATATGTGTATCCGTGCGTCATCTGTTGTGTTATTTCCATGGACATATACAGACGCACATATCTCTTTCCCCACATACGTGTATCCATGTGCCATCTCTTTCTACGTACATACATACGCCTACATATCTGTCCACCTATATAAATATGTATACGTATGTGTCTATGTGTCACTTACGTATATATCTACGTACATGTATACTGACGCATAGACACCCATATATATATATCCATGTTTCATTTAGTGCGTATATATCTACGTATATACATACAACCAGAGATCCATCTACCTACATATGTGTATTTGTCTGTGTGTCATTTATTTGTGTATGTTTCTAAGTGCATGTATACATCCACGTATTTATCTACCTATATATATATGTATATATCTATGTGTCATTTATTTGTATATATTTCTAGGTACATATATACACCCACCTATCTACATATATATATATATATATATCTGTGTGTGTTTTGATTGCGCGTATTTTTAGGTACACGTGTACACCCACGTGTTTATCCATTTCTGTGTATATGTGACTTTAAATTATTTGTGTGTATTTAGACGTATGTACAAATACATTTCCGTATGTGAAAATGTGGACCTGCAGATGTAGAAGCTGTGTAGTTGCCGAAGGGCTTGTATTTTCTCTGCTTCCTCGTACGACGCGTCTGTCCGCCTAAACAAGACATGCGCAAGCAGATGATCCTACAAAAAGTCGCATATATATTATTTGCTACGTCCCACACACATACTCATACGTATTTATCTATCCGCATGTATGCGCGTATATTTGCAAGCGTGCATCTATATTCGTGTAGATCTTCCGGTACAGCATTTATAGATACACAGGAAAGTGAGTGCGGAGGTGCATAGGACTTGCTGACAGACAGAGAGAAGGTGTGTGAAAGATATTTTCTCTGTGGAAGAAGTGCTCTACAATTGGAAGAAAAGTGGCCAGGGCCCTACGGCTGCATTTACTCTCGTCCACATATGCATGTCTCTGCTGCCATCCTCCACACACGTTCACGCATGATGCACGCGCTTTTGCTGCTGCCCGTCCGAGAGCTGCCCACAAGCGTGTCTCGCTCCGTCGTTTCCGGCCTCTCCACTCGAAATTTCCTCTTCCTTTGTCTCTTCCACCTTCTGTACTTTTCGACTCTGCCCTCCTCTCTCTTCCCCCCGTTTTCCCCGTCTTTCTTCTCCATTTCCTCTCTTCTGTTGCTCTCTCCCGTCTTCTCAATCTTCCCTTTTTTTTCTGCTGTTCACTCTCATACGTTCGAAGTGTATATGTGTGCCGAGGAAGGCAGAAACCGCGAGACAAATCCGCAGACGTCTACCGCGACTTCTTCTCTCTTTGGAAAGCAGGAGTCTCCCACTCTTCGCAAAACTTTCCCACACTAAAACTTTCACGCACATTTCACTGTCTCCACAACACCCCTGCACCTCTTCCGCTGAAAGCAGTCTAAACCTCTCTCAATATTTACATACATATACATATCTACACACATATATGCACACACATACATATATTCATATATGTGTACTCGCAGGCGATACATCCACATACACGTACACACACACACACACCGTGAACACGTACGTGTACATGTAAGTATCTGTTTCATCTGACTTGCCCTACATGTATATATACACAAATTTCTTGAACAATATATATATATATATGAATCTCCTGCCAGCGTCACGTATATGAATGGTTTTGGGGCAGTTTCCTTCTAGGTGTGTATATATGTATATATGAATATGTATATATATATATATGCAGGCTTCGTGTGGGTTACTGAAGCCTCTGCCCATCCTGAACAACATTCATTTTGTCTGTTGCTCCACGAGTTTCATCTCTCGCTCAATTCCCATGAGGACGCAGTACTCTTTCCGCACTCGCATACATATATATGTATGTATATACGTATATACATACACAAGCATATATATGTACATACGCATATATATATATATATATATATGGTGGATGTTTGGATGTATGTGTGATGTTTGTATCTGAGGGGTGACGCCGCAGAAGCTCGCGCGATGCTTCTGCGTCTGTCTGTCGCTCCGTCTCCGTCTCGCACACGTGGGGCGTCAACCGCAGCACACCTGACCCCTGCGACACGAGGCATGTCGCATGCCTGCGGCTACGTATGCCTATTGAGAACAGTTCGACGTCACGTTCTTTTCCACCTTTAACTTCTGCGTGGAAGTGCGTTGCGTTGACGACGACGCGCGCGGTCTCGGGCACGTCTTTGCTGCACAAACTGGGTCGACCAGCAACTTAAACCGTGTGCAGCTGTCTCCGTCTCTTCCCCTGTGTCTCCCTCTCTCTATATCTCTGTCTAGCTGTCTCTCCCTTCCAGTGTTCCCTTCTCTCTCTGTCTCTCTACCTCCCCGTGGCTCCCCGTCTCCCTGTCTCCCCGTGTGTCACCCTCTCTGGCTCTCGCTGTCTGCCTCTGTCTCCCTCTCTGTATCTGCATGTTTGATCTGGCGGTGCCTCCCGCTGGTTTGCTGTTGCTACTGCCGTGCTCCTGCTACGTTGATGCCGCTCCTGCTGCTGCGTCTTCGCTGCTATCGATGCTGCCGCTGCTGCTTCGCTTTTGCATTTCTGCCGCCGCTCTGCTCCCCCCCCGCTGGTGCTGCCTTGTTGCTGCCTTTCTGCGACTGCTTTGCTGATGTGCTCCTGCTCCTGCTGCGTCGTTTCCGCTACCTTCCTGCTGCTGCTGCCCGATCGCTGCGGCTGCTGCTTCAAGGCGAGAGATACGAAAAAGCTGCTACAGGCGAAGTACACCGTTACGGATGTTCAGCCGTTCGATATGTTCCCACACACAAGACATGTCGAATGCGTCGTTACTCTGGATGACGCAGCTGCGGCTGCTGCTTAGGCCACACGCATGCAGCAACTGCGTTTCCACATAAGCCGTCACAGAAAAAGAAATCTGATGGAAATCTTCTGGCACGGCAAACATGCAAGCTGACGCACTCTCCTGCACCGGTGTAAATACACCACACAGATTTGAAGTGACGGTTGCGGAAACAGCCGTGTGTATCAACAGATACAAGGACGTCCCCTAGAAAGATCTACAGCCACCACAGGAAAGAACACTCATGTGCAAGACAGGGTTTCCAGCAAGACCGAGTGATTTTTCTTGCCTGGGTACGCTGCTGCACATAGACGGATGTGTTTTAATACGCGTATGTATTGATAGGGCTGTAAGCGTTAACATATGCATACATGTTATATGTAGATCCACACGTAGGTTGTAGTAGACCTATAGTATATATGGAGAGTGATTCTTTCCCTATACAGGCGAGACGATGTCTAATGCATGTAGACGAGCTTGCCTTACACATGTGGTTGTAGTAGGTGTAAGTTCGTTGTCGTTTTCGTACTGTACCTTCACGAGCCACGAACAACTGTTTCGAGCCTGCACGCACGTGTCTGACGCTTGTGCAACACGTGTGGACGTATCTGGAGACGGGTCGGACTAGCGTTCTATCATGCGGAGAGAAGAGCGTGGAGAAACGAGCAGAAAGAAAGCCACAGGGCAAATTTTAAGAGAAAACGCAGTATACGTGAATATCTCTATTACCTATTTGTTTTAGAAACAGCATTCCTTGTGGTTCGTTTTTTCTTACAATAGTATCTGTGTAGATTGTATATAATCACACCTAGTAAATCCAGGAGATACACCTGAGGTCGAAGCACTTCGTATGTGTTGTGTATTTGTGTAGGTATATACTGTAGAATCCTGAAAGGTATAGCAAACACCAGCAAATAATGCCTCCTCCGCACTAGCATGCACGCAGGGATTTATTGCCGGAAGACCTATTTCTTCTCCGCAGAGTTTTCTGAAGCTTTAAAGGCTAAGCAACTACTAAAGTTATGTGTATCTAC
>KL647320.1:613271-630104 GCA_000727475.1 Sarcocystis neurona | reverse complement strand
GTGTGTATACACGTGTAAACACATAAGTGTGTATCTATGCAAAACATTGTAAACCGCAACCGATTTACATATTCAAGAGACATGCACCTATATTTGACTGCGGAGAAGGATGAACAATGCGTGCTAGTGCAGTTCCCTGCTTTTGTGCAGGAAGGAGCGCGCTGTCGTTCTCGATCTGTCGATTTTAATAGCAAGCAAAACTACGCAGTTAACGTTGCGTCTTCCCTCCAAGAGCTGCTGTGGCATATGACAACAAATCACCTCGGCACAGATAAGCCGTCTAGATCTTGGGGCTTGACGTCCTTATTTGGTGCCCTTTCCAGGCAGAAGTAGAACTACAGAAGGTAGAACTGCCGGCCACACCCTTTATTCGATGTTGCAGGAAGGAGTCTTGTCCTGCAGCGGACAAGCTGCAGGATGCGCTGGTATTTGTAACACCCCTGCTATAGGTGAGGTATTGTAGCGTTCTCAAAACCCGACCACACGGTCTTAATGCGCCTCGAAGGGGTGCCCGTTGAAGCGGCAGCCAGTAGTGAGAAATAATTCTACGCCGCACGCGCCTTAGTATCACGCACAACTTTATAAGCCAGTCTTTTGGATGTTTCCGGGAGCCGTCTGTAAATGCTGGTGCTGCTGATGTCGCTCCTGCATTTCACCTTCGTGTGCATGGTGTACTGACCCCCACACGTGTCACTCTTGCGACAGAAGAAGCAACACGTTAGACCCGCCAGAGAAAACCTCACAACCGGAGGGCTTAGCGACAAGGTGTTTTCACTGCTTTTCGTCTTCAACAGGAGGCGCGCATAGAGTTGCTATTATCAATACCTCTTCACAACCTTGAGTTACGTGGAGGGTCGAGCCAAGACGTTTCTGGCTTTGAAGCACCGCCCACATGCAAGCGCAAAGGAAGCGTCCAAGCGCAGTGAGACTCGCAGTTGTGAAAGCTATTCAGCGAATTCACATTGGCAAGCCGTCACACAGTTCACAAATTTCTTAACAGTTACGCTAGGCTGAAAGGTTATTGCGACTTTTTGGCAAGCTAATGTTCCCTATGCAGTGAAACTCCCCTACCGCACCCTCTATTCAGTGTTTTGAGTTTCCGCATCACCTTTTCAACTCGCGAGTACTACACTATCGTACACGTCATATTATGTAGTGAATTCTCTACATGAACAAGCGTATAAATATGTAAACCTACACGCGTGTGCCTGTCCCTCTATAGTGCACGCAGGTATTCTTGCAGGCTCTGAAAGCATACTTAAGCAACTGTGCATCTGTATATGCAAGTCCCCATACGTAGGCCCGATGTCTCTGTATAAATATATATGCATACTCAAACATGCACAGACACATTCAGCAGAAGAGTAAATATATACATACATGTACACTGACATATACGTATATGGTGACAAGTATACACACACATAAAGATATGCAAATAGATTTGGACTCTAGACAGATGGATGAGTGCCTCTATTTGTGCAGACACGGTTGTAGATGAGTTGGCTCCCAGTCATAGCAGTCACACAACAGTAAGGGTAACAGCTTTAGAATGCGTTGTTGATCCCTTCTGGAATTGTTAGGCCATCCTACAAATCTTTGAGGTTCCCAAATGATTCGAAGGTCCACGGTACACATCAGCGTGTAGTCATTGAGCCGTGCGGTAGGGGCAATCTCTGTGCAAAATAGTGACAAGCCGAAGATGCAGAACTCTGGCCTGTGTGTCTTAAGTTGAACACGAAGCAACATTGATTGCTCCGCATACTGCCATTGTTACGACATCGTGTACTTCATCTGTTCGGTGGTTCGAAAAAATGTCGACTTTGTATGACTCCCAGAATCGCCACATGCTGCAGCGGAAGTTGATCCAACAGCGCAGCTGGTCTGTTGGGACTAGACGCGTGTTCTTGTGCAGTATATTTGTACATACCTGCTTTATTATGCGTTGGTGCTGATATCAGCAGGTAGGGAAGTGCTTGCTGCAGACTAAGTAATAACGCTTTCAGATACGTCTTATACGTAGAACGTAGAAATTGGACTCGGGGTATGCTCTTACAGCACTATGCATGTCCACTTTCAAACAGTCACTATTATGCAGTGCGGGCAGGCTGAGATCTCCACGCATCCACATGAGGGTATTAAATGGAACTGTTTATTTCATGAGCTGGGCACTCAAGTGAACAAAACCAGGACGATCCCTAAAGGCATTTGCGCATTATCGTATACGTGCACGCTCTCGGGAGGTTTATAGCCATACGAATGTGTATCCTGTATGGTTGGGCTGCAGCACCACACAGCCACATTCATCGACGTCACTGAAATTGGACACTAGCATTTCGAGTATCGAAGACATGAAGCTAATCCTCTAAAAGTACACAGAAGGGTTGCGGCTGATTAACTCCTTGTGTTTTTGCATCGACCACGTACTCTACTGACGTCTTTCGAGCTCAAAGGAAAGTTTTCGGCTTACACGACCTTGAAACTTCCCTCTTTTACCGCTGACAAATAGAGTGCGCTTGTGCGGAAGTCGCAGTGTGGCATCGCCTCTACGTTGCGGGCGATTCCTCTCCTGTTCACAAATACTCCTACCGCGCTAGAATATACACAACCACGGGCAAAACTGTAGGCCAGCGCCACACACGCGCGTGTGTGCGGTGTGTCCGAACACATAACGAGCCAGGATAATTTGTGCAGAATAATAAGCCTTTGCCGCAGGCGTGTCGGTCCAACGCTGCGTGAACGAATAACCGTATTGGGAAGCGAACCGGAGTAGCCAGATGGACGTGTGAGAGGTGTACGTACACTCAAATGTCGGCTAGTTGTGTCCCAACCCATCGTCCTTGAGAGACACGGGTGGACTGCATTTTTGCTTGAATTTACTTCAAGCAAAAAGGAAATGTAGCTACACGTGTGAGAAAATACATTCGCTACGTTTCCTGGATGCGTTACTTGTGCGCAGCACGCACGTCACTAACTGTGCGGACAGATATCAGGTCAAGACATGTTCATCTTCCACGCGTCCACACATGCATCTAAAGTTTCGATCTGGTCCGCCGTGGAACGCTGAAACACACTTTCCTGCTTGGCTCGCGTGGAAGCTCGCCTGTTCCGGTGCTTCTTCCATGTGTACCACTCGGAGTGTCTAGGCGCGGTGAGCTTCCGAACGTCATCGCCCGCCGCGGCATTGTCGAGCTTCGAAGTCGTGTGCATGCAGCTACACACGGCACACATGCCACTGCGTAATTGTTGTTACTGTCTGATTTTTGCCCAACATGCGCTTCTCTTCGCACCCCAGCTGCCCCATCCGGGGTCTATGGTGCTTGGCCTTCACACTGAGGCCGTGTGGGGCGTGTGCTTAAACCTTTCTTGTGCCTTCCCACGGCGTCTCTTCGTTAGCTGTGGAGTAAGTAGTTCACCTGACGTGCTTTTTACTACACCATGTCAGAGTCACGCGTACACATAGAGAAATATACGGGCACCGTTTTCTTCTGCGCGTTGCTTCTGCAGTGTAACAGTGACATTTTCGTTGTTTGTGTGAGTGACTCACGTCGAGAGAACAGTTTTTCACTTTTGGCCTATTATTGTGAAGTGTATGCCGCCATTTTGATTGCTAGTGCTTAGCCAGCCGAGCGAGTGCATTTCCTTCGCGCCTGCGCATCCAGTACACCATAGTGTACTATTGACGGGGGTGTGGCTACTAGTATCCAACCAAGAAGAGAAAGGAACAGACGGCAGAAGAGATGGCAAGAGAGTGGGTATACCTGTACGTGCACACATATATACACTCCTATGCTATAGCGGTGTTACCCACATACACTCACCGCAGCTCCTTTTATTTCCTTGAAGGTGCTGTGTCTCTATGTAAAACCGTAACAGGGACTTCCTTCCCTTTTCCCTGATCCTGCACGGTGGACATCGCGTCTTGCAAACTTTTCGAAAAACAGCAAAAATTCGAGACGCACGGCGGGATAAGGTGTCTTCCGTTTGTTAAGCAAAATTAGTGCAACGTACCACCTACAAGCATGAAGCGTAGAGTGCAACGACTGATGGGGTACTTTCAGAGAGAGCTTCAGGCGGGTAAACGTTGTATGTAGGTCTGCGCCGCCTGGAGGCGCTGTAGAGGGGGCAGTGTTTATAGCGCGCAGAGAACAAAACAGGTAAATTGCAGTTACTTGTAGACGTCCTCTGAGCATGTCGAGGAGAATGCGGGCCTAATTCAACGGCGTCACGGTCGGTTTTCGCTTGACGCGTGCTGAACAGTCGAGCGCTTTCCTCCCTCTCTCAACATTTCAGAAGTCCCGGGGAAGCAGAAGAGGAGATGCGTGTTTTCCTGCAGGGTGAATGAGCGCACCAAACAGACAGTGGTTTTTTTAAAGCACAGGACGTTGATTCGAGTTTATTCTCTGCAGGAAAAGACCAGCAGCGCCCAAACCGATGTGCAACATGGAGGAACGCGGTTTCATGCGCGTGTGGCACCTAGGTGTAGAAACTAGGTAGGGAGAGAGATAAGGAAGGAAGCACAGGCCTTGCATACACTTTCCCTTCTGTCTGACGTGCGTAGAGACTAGGGGGACCGGTCGTTAGGTATTGCAGCTGCTGCCCCGCTACAAATGCAAAGCAGCGACGGCACATGTAGACACAGAGAGAGAGACGTGTGTGTGTATGTGTAGGTGCGTGTGTGTCTCTGTGGATGTGTGTTTGCCTGCGTGCGTATATCGTCTCGTCCACGTGTGTATCTATATACGTATAAATGTATGCCTGTATAGCGGTACACTTCACGATACGTAGGCGGGGTTGTAGTACTCACGTTGTGCGCCGTAAAATTGCTGCGCAGCGGTTAAGAGCGAACCGTCTTCTGCAGTCGGACGGCCGCTGTTTACATAAACGCGCATTACACTTTAACTGTTGTGCCATAGTGTCTGCACGTGTGTACACGTCATGCAAAAAGGAATATATACATATATGTGTATATATCCGTACATATGTCTGCATTTATGCGTAGTGTATACGGTTGTATGTGTTCGTGTATTTATCTCTTCGTATAATTGACATACATATATATATATGTATAAGTGTATATAGAAGTTTAGATGTATATGTATGCATATACTCATGTATTTTTAGATATATATATATATATGTATATATATGTATATATATATATACATGTGAAAAGGTTCAGCACCGTAATAGGTGCCATCCTGCGTTGTTGAAGCAGTTCCTGGAGGAGTAGAAGAACAACGTGGGTACAAGTGATGACGTCTGCGGAGAAGAATTACGTTTCTTCCTGTCCTTCTCGCTTTTACTTTCCTGTTGTGTACATTCTTGGTGAATGGTTTAAATTTGTAAAACGTAAGCACGTGCATCCTCGCAGAGATATGTCTGTGTAGAAGATTACGCGCGTGCATGTGATGCATGCACAAGTGTGTGTAGAGAAATAAAAAAAGGTGAATCTGCCTACACATATACAGAGAGGCGTTTACATGTTGTACGTATTCGCATAGGTACATATACATAGATATATATATATGCATATATATATATATGTATATATATATGTATGTGTGTATGTACCTGCGACTCTGGTAACACTTGGGAGACAAGGTGGTGATGTAGCGCATGCGGAGAGTCCGGACGGCGCAGGAAAAAGGGAGGGGGGCCCTCGTGGAGCAAAGACGCTGTAGTGTTGTTTTCTGTGTGGATGCGTGCCTGCGCCGTCTGTCTGTGCAGCCCTGCAGCGACGTGTTGTTTTTTCTTCTGCAGTCCGTTCTCTGTATATGCGTGCAGGTGGTCTCCCCCACTAGCTGAGAGTATGTTCTAGTGTGTACACGTGGGGATGCAAGACACGCACTATATACATATATATATGTATATATTTTCAGACAGTAGTCCTTTGGATTCCACGCCGCATATGTTGAGGGTGGGTGTATTTTGTTGCCCTGTTGGCTGGCTACGTTTTCACTGCGAGAAGGGCATTGCTTGCAGCAGCAGCAGCAAACCTTTCCGTCGTTGCACGCGAGTGGACAAGCGTCACTAGTGGCGAAGGGTAAGGCACTTCTCCCCGGTTTTCCCAAATGAAATTCATAAGTTTGTCGCAGACTACACATTTCTTCCCGCTGCTGCAGCAGCAACACCAGCAGCGCAGCCGTAGGTACAGCTGCAGGAGCGCCCGAAGCAGAAGAAGACGAAGAAGCAACAACAACAGCAGACGCAGCAGCAGCCGCGGGAGTGACGAGCGATGCAGGACTTCGGCGTTAACAGCAACGGCGGAGCAGCAGCCAAGCGGTGGCGGTGCCGTGACAGCAGCAGCAGCACCACCGGGCAATGAGGCGCGTCTGCTGCAGCAGCAAGCGCCAGGGGGTTGCTGCTGCTGTCAAAGCCGTTGCACCGCCGCCCTGCCCAGCAACAGTGGCAGCCCTTGCAGTTCTTTTGGCAATAAAGGCAGAAGCAGCAGCACGTCGACCACCGCCAGCAGCAACAAACGCCGCAGCATTGCTGCCGAGACAAGGAGCAGCAGCAGCAGCACGTCAGTCAGCCGCAGCTGCCGCAGGGGCCAGCGCCGCGACACTGCGAGCGACAGCAGCAGCAGCAGCACTACTGTCAGCTGCAGCAGCAGCAAGTGCAGCAGCAAATGCAGCAGCAAGCGCAGCAGCAGCAAGCGCAGCAGCAGCAAGCGCAGCAGCAAACGCAGCAGCAGCGAGTGCAGCAGCAAACGCAGCAGCAGATATGGGGGCAGCGTTTTTACGACTCGAAGCCGCAGGAATCGCTGCAGCGCTTCCTCCGGTAGCACCTGCCCTTTCCTTCGCAGCAGCGGATGCTCCACAGATGGCACTTCGAAGAATACGGCAGTTCTCTGGTCGCCTAGCACGTTTCTCTACGCAGACGGCGGCGCCGTTGGCTGCTGTTGCAGCAGCAGCAGCGGTGCTCCCGGCAGCAGCGACGGCACCTGTGCCCTTGCCAGTGAAAAGTGGAGAGTGAGCAGCAGCAGTGCCTGTTGCACCAGCAGCAGTGCCTGTCGCACCAGCAGCAGGACTAATGGCACCTGCAACAGCAGCAGGACTAACGGTTGCTGCAACAGCAGCAGCAGGAGTGCACGCGCAAGTGACACCAGCAGGAGTGCGAGGTTCAGCAGCAGCAGCATACGCGAGAGCAACACGGGAAGCGGGAGTTGCAATAGCAGTGGGGATAGCAGCAACACGCGTGGACGCAAGAGCAACAGCAGGAATAGCAGCTACAGGAACAACAGCAGGAGCAGAGGAGGTAGAAGAGGAGGGCGCAAACGGAGCGCAGCATCGCTGCAGCAGGACTTCGACAGGAATTTGATATTCCCCGCTGCTTTCGCCTTTGTGCGTCAACTATTCTCCTCTTCCTTTTTGTTTTTTCCTTTTCTCTCTTTTTTCTTGTGCGTCTTGTGGACGTCTTGCTCTGCCGCCGCTGCTTCTGCCCTGCAGCAGCAGAGTTCTGCTTCCGAAGAAGCGCGAAGCAGTTCGTCTGTCGCTTCTTCCTTTTTTCCCCTTTTCTCTTTTGCTGCTGCAGCGTCTGCTTCCGCGCCTCCGGTCTCGTCTCCTGCTGCTGCTGTCGCTTCTGACCTCGTTGCTGCTTTAAGTGCTGCGCCTTCTGCCGACTACTCTGTGCGTGCTGCTGCTGTCGCTGCGGCGTCCCTCGCTCCCGCCGTTGCTCTCTCTTCTGCTGCTGCGGCACCACCCGTTTTCGCAGCAGCAGCTGCCCCCAGTGCGGCGCTGAGAGCAGCACCAACAACAGCAGCAGCATCGCACGCCGCTGCAGCAGCAGAAAGAGCAACAGCTGCAGTGCTGGCACAAGCAGTAACAGAAGAAAGAGCAGCACGAGACGGAAGACCCGCAGAAGAAGGACGGACAACAGGAGGAGGAAGGGCAAGAGGAGCACGAAGAAGCGCAGGGGAAGGAAGAGCCACAGGAGACGGTCGAACAGGAGAAGAACAAAGAACAGCGGGAGAAGGAAGCGCAGCAGGAGAGGAGAGAGGAGCAGCAGATGGAAGAGCCGCAGCAGGAGGAGCAGGAAGAGCAGGAGGAGAGAGCAGAACCCCAGGAGACGGAAGAGCAACAGGAGAAGGAAGAACAGCAGGAGACGGAAGAACAGCAGGAGACGGAAGAACAGCAGGAGACGGAAGAACAGCAGGAGACGGAAGAACAGCAGGAGACGGAAGAACAGCAGGAGACGGAAGAACAGCAGGAGACGGAAGAACAGCAGGAGACGGAAGAGCTGCAGAGGAAGGAAGGACGACAGCAGATGGAAGAACAAGCGGAGCAGGAGGAGAAGGAACGGTGGGACGACAGCCGCGTGGTGGCGGGCAGGGACCAGAAGACGGAAGGGAAGCCGAAGAGCAGGAAGCTGCGGCCGGTGGAGCGGCTGCGGCTCGTCAGCTGCAGGAGCAGCCGCAGCAGCAGGAAGAAGAAGAAAAGACGAAGAAGGAGCTGGACGCGGAGCGCAGAGGGCTGCTGTTGAGAGAAACAGAGAAAGATCTCTTCTTCGTGTTACTGAAAGGGTCGATGCCGCACGGCTACCCCACATTTGCTGAAGGCCGGTGGTACCTGCAGCATCTCATCGCCACCTTCGGCACCCGGCTGCTGCAGGAGCATGTCATCGGTGAGGAAAGCCAGAGCTTGTCTCTATTCGTTAAACTAAGACGGAACAAATCTACGCAGGACGACACGTGAACGCAGCAAGAAAAAGAAGTACGGGCAAATGCGACGTCTATCTCTCCTCATATATATCTCTACAAGGACATGCGCAGAAATACTTTATCCACATCTATATATATACACACCTGGGGTGCTGTTGTAGACATACATATCTCTCCCTGGGGAGCCCCCTGTACAGGCAGAATATATATATATATGTATGGGGCTGCTACTCTGCACGGAGTAAGTATATATATATATATATTTATGTGGGGGTGCTTTTGTAGAGGCGATGTATGTATATGTATATATGTATGTATGTATATATATATAAATATATGTATATTTGTGTATATGTGTGAGTGCTCTTGTACACGGAAGATATATATATATATATATCTTTGGGGGGGTATTTCTGTACTAGGCGATATACATATATATATATATATATATATGGGGATATGTATGTATATATATATGGGGGGTGTTTCTGTAAAGGGGATATATATATATACACACATGTATATATACATGTATATATGTATATATATGTGTATGTGGGGGTGCTCACGTACACGGAAGATATATATATATACATGAATATATGTATATATATGTATGTACATATGTCTGTATATATGTATGTGTGGAGAGGCTTTTGTACAGGGGTGATATATATATATACCTACATATGTATAAGTGGGGGAAACGACTGTATATGAAGTTCGTGAAGACAATATAGACACATATACGTGTAGACGTGGTACTGTTATTTACATATATATGTATATGTATATGTCTTTCTCTATACATACATACGTGTATAGATATATGTATGTATAAAGGGATGTGTTTGCTGACGTTGGTTGCAGAAAAGTTGAAGAACTGAGAGAGAAGCATTAACACACACCACATCCTTCTTTATATACATCTACGTATGATAGGCAATTATATGTATACCTGCGAATATATATATATATATATATACGTATCACTTGTGTTTATATATACATACACAGTATTGGCCACGTTCATAGGTTTCCTGATAGATATATATAGATTTGTATTGAAAACGAGAGACATACAAAGACAGAGAGAGACACAGAGTAGCAGAGATATATATATGGATTCCTGTGCATATATGTATACATATATATATACATACATATATATATATGTGTATGTATGTATAGGCGCCATCGGTGTCATTTGCTCTGTATAGACGTACAGGAGCGTATTTTCAATAAATTAACCTGCAGGTTCGAGGGGAAGAAGGATGAGTAAACTGCGGATATTTCTCGTCTCCCCTTTCTCTTTCTCCTCTGCTGATTCTTGAGAAAGTTTCCTTGCTATTCTCCTTTGCTTGTCTGAAGAGACACACGTAGATATATATATATATGTATATATATATGGATGTATATGTATGTATATAAGTATAGCTGCGTCTATATTTCACGTCGTCGCTTGTTCTCTTCTTTCTTTTACGAGCCGAAGATGTTTTCCTCGCCTTCTGCTCTCTGCGTGCGTCTCTCCGTCTTATTAAAGGAACTTCGGTAGAAGGACGTCCCATTTTGGCTTACCGCCTAGGAGGACTGGCCCAGGCTGCTGTGCTGCAGAACCGCAGAAACGAGCAGCAACAGCTGCAGAAGCAGCAGCAGCAGGCGAAGCAGCAGGAAGAGAGGCGCAGCAGCAGTGGCTCGGATGACGGCGGTGTCTCTGGGGCGAAGACAGGAGGAAACGACGGCTTCGGACCGACTTTTGCTGTTGCCGATGGGTGGAGGTCTGCTGCTGCTGGCCCTGCTGCTGCTGCCTCTGCTGCTGCTGATGTCGCTTCTTCTTTTTTTCTTCCAGCAGCACCTTCAGCAGGTGCTGCAGCCGGAGGAGGAGGCGAAGAGGAAGCGGCAGTGTCGACAGCAGCGACAGCACTTTCTGCAGCAGCAGCAACACGAGAACGAGTAACAGAAGGAGGAGGAGGAGGAGCAGCAGCAGACGCCGGAGAAAGAGGAACAGCAACAGGAGCTGCAGCAGCTTCTGGGAGCTCAGCAAGGGAAATAGAAGAAGGAAAAGGAGGAGCAGGAGGCGCAGCAGCAGGAGCACCGAATAAAGAGTGGGCAGGGAAAACAGTAGTAACAGAAGAAGCAGCAGCAACCGCAGGAGCACGTCAAGGACCGTATGCAAAAGCAGCAGCACGGCTACGAGGCGGCCGCTCTGCTGCAGCACCTACCCCTGGTGCTGCAGTGATAGCAGCAGCAGCAGAAGAAGCTCCTGCTGCTCTATTGACGAGGAGAGACAAAGAAAAAAGAAGTGAAGAAGACGATATCATCTTCGAAAAACAACTCTTCCCCGAAATGTTCGTAGGGGGTCTCTTGCATGCTCGGGAGCCTCTAAGTGCCTCTGCATGTCTTTATCTTGTCGGTAAGGCATACTTGTAGACTTCCTTCATTCATATATATATGTGCGTATATTTATTCCTGTACCTATAGAGAGAGACAGAGAAAGAGAGGTAGAGAGTGATACTACTTGACATATGCTCCACTCTCTTCGTTTATATGTGCATGTATCTATTCATATATATTTGTATGTACAGATAGAGTGATATACTTAAAATATTCTCGACCCTCATATATATATGTCTGCGTGTATCTATATATATATAGATAGACAGAGGAAGGGAGAGAGAATGATATTACCCAAGAGATGCGCCACCCTCTTTATTTATATATATCTGTGTGCATATATATACCAATATGTGTGCGTATGTGCGTGTGTGTGTGTGTGGATATATTTCTTCATAAAAGTATACATATACATATATATATGTAGAGAGAGAGAGTTACATTTCTTGATATATATATATGTCCGTATATATTTATTCATATATATATATATATCTACATGTGTATATATATATATAGAGAGAGAGTGAGGTTTCGTTATATATATATGTATATATCTACTCACATATATTTGTTCATATATATATATATGGAGAGAGAGAGTCAGGTTGTATATTTATACATACACTCACATCTATTTATTTATTCACACGTCCAGGTAGAGAGAGAGTGAAGTATATCTATAGTGAATGAATATATATATATATGTACACATATATTTATTCATATATACATATATATAGTATATAGAGAAGGTGAGGTTCCTCTATTTATATACGTATATATACATACATATATACTCACGGATATTTATTCGTATATATAAATACATAGAGAGTGAGGTTACTTAAAATATACATACACATATATATATACTCACGTATATATATTTATCCATACGTATAGATAGAGATAGAGTGAAGCTTCTTGATATACATATATATATATACATTCACATATATTTATTCATACATATATATACATATGTACATATATATAGAGAGAGACATAGATTGAGATTTTTCTAGTACATTCACATATACGTATTTACATGTATATATACAGGGGGAGAGTGAGGTTCATGTATGTATATATACATATATATATGTACGTATATATATATATATATATATATATGCTCACATATATTTATTCATATATATAGAGAGGGGAAAGAATGGGGTTTCTTAAAATGTGTATATATCTCTATATTGGCATGTGCGTGTATAGGCAAAGAAATGTAAGGAGGTGGCGTGGATATCTCTTCAGCAAATATACAGAGAGAAATGTCACCGACTCTCTCTCTCTATATATTTGTGTATACGTGTATTTATATACGTGTGCGTAGCTATATCTTCTAGTCTTCATCTGCCATGCTTATAGATATAAAAAGAGTTATATACGCTCATATATGCAATTCTAATATATGTATATCTATCTCTCTCTTCCGCATGCATATATATACATATATATATGTAAAACTATATATGTGAGTGTGTGTGTGTGTATATGTATATGCGTAGCTATATTTTCCAGTCGTCTTCTGCATATGCTTGTACCTACGAATATAGTAGTGTACCCTTAAATTTATATGTACATATAATGTAGACCTGGGCGAGTCTATAATTCTACTATATGCGTATCTGTCTCTTTTATATGTGTGTATGTGTGTGCCGGTAGTAGTACACGCGTGTATATATATATATCTGTAATGTAGACTTGGGTGAGTCTATAACTTTGATATATGCATATCTATCTCTCTCTCGCTCTACTCACATATATATATATATATATACGTATGAGTGTATATATGTGTCTTTATGTGGCTGGTAGTATACGCGCGTGTATATATGTATGGTGTAGACCTGGCTGAGTCCATCAATCTAATACATGCATGTCTATCTCTCTGTCTCTCTCTATATATATATGTAGGTATGAATATATATATATATTTATGTATGTGTGTGGATGACATTGTGATGGGCAGGACGTTTGCTGCGCGACTACAGAGAAGGAGATGCAGCAGCAGCGTATTTGTTAGAGCAGCGACAATTTTGGGTAGTGCCGTACATCAACCCCGACGGATACGTTGCCATAGAACAGACGGGTAACCTTCTCATCCGTAAGAATCGACGGGTGCCAAGTTCTTTGCGCGAGAGGCGACGAGCAGCAGGTTCGCCTGCAGCAGCACATGGAGTACCAGCAGCAGGAGCAGAAGCAGCGGCGGCAGCCGAGCAGCAGTGGACCCCGGCAGCAAGGAAGGGGCAACGTGCGACAACCGAAGGAGACGGGGGAAAAGAAGAAGCAGCAGCAGCAACAGGAGGGGGGGAAGGAGAAGGAGAAGGGAGGGCAGCAGCAAGCCGGCAGCGGGCACTTCCGTGGAGTGTCGAGAAGCAGGAGGAGGAGCAGCAGCAACAGCAGGAGAGGAAGAAGGGGAAGCGGAGGGAGGATGAAGCAGTGCAGCAAGAGGTGGCGGAGGAGAAGTTACCCCGCAGCCGCGACTTTGCTGACGAGAACAGCAGCAGCTGGGGCGTCGATCTCAACAGGAACTTCCCTTTCCATTTCGCAGTCGCCTCGTACGTTCCCCGTGCTGCTCAAAGGGAGATGGATTAGAAAAGGGAAGACGGGGGGGACAGAGACGGAGACGGAGACGGAGACAGAGACAGAGAGAGTAGACGACTTCTTCCTCGACAAATGTGCATGCATACGTGTGTAAATTTTCGTTTATATGCGAGTTGCAGGCTTCTGTACTACGTGCCGTCATACATATATATCTACGTATACTTCCATATACATATATATATATATGTGATCTGCCTATTCAAGGAGAGATATACCGGTGGATGACTTCCTTTTGCTGTCCCCCTATTTCCCGATCTTTCCACCTTTACACATGTGGAGATGGAGACACGTAGGGGCTTCAAAGCAGCAGTGATGACACACACTCACAAGTATATATATATATATATATATATATGTTCTCGTCCACATATACAGAGAGATAAATATGTGGAAGTGTATATACACGTCCATTTTTCTATCCAGAGAGAGGGACGTGACATACATATATATGTGTATATGTGTGGACGTATATATGTGTAATGACGTATGTGTACATGCCTGCCGGTATCTCTCTCTATATATATGCATGTGTATCGATATATATGTATACACATATATATATATATATACAGGCCCCCACCCTTTCTAAGTAACAAGTATGTGCATACAGACACATACATATGTATATATATGAGTATACACATATATATATATATATACACCGCCCCCACCCCTATACAGACACATACACATGTATATATATATGACTCTCCCTATGTACATATATTGATACATCTGTGGAGAGTGTATAGATACGTATGTATCCACATATATATATGTATATATGTACCTGTGCGTGTGTCTCTGTAAATAAATTTCTACGTCTATACATCAGTGTCTTTCTCTTTATTCTCCATCTCTTTATATATACATGTGTGATGACCTACATACGTATGTATACATATAAATATATGTTGATGTGTCTGGGCGCTCACCCACCTACATACATTAACACACATATATATCTACGGCTATACGCATATATCTATATACATACGTATGGACATATATACGTCTATATATATGGATATACATATACTAGATATCTACACATATGTATATACTTGAGCCATTATCAGTTCGTATGCGTTTACATACATCTACACCTATCTCTCTCTGTGCATACAAATATGTATGTATTTACATATTTGTACACATATATACATACATGTAATATCTATACATAAATATATATATACATGTGCCATTCTGTATATATATATAGATGTGTATAGGTACACACTTGCAGTTCCATAGAGAGAGGTAAATATGTATATGGAGGTGTTTACATGACCCCGATTCGCTTACAGATATATTCGTATATATTGATGTATGTTTACATATGTATATCCACCCACACAAGTATATAAGATTTGTACACGTGTAACATGAATCTCTATTTCTTTCCTTAGTGATAGACGTCTCCCGCCCTTTCCACACATCTTGACGCTGACCTGCCAATATATATATATATATCTATATACACACTATTATACATGTGAGCGTCTGTCTGTGTGTATGTACGTATGCATGCATGCATGTGTATGTATGTATGTATGTCTCTTTCTTCTTTACTCTATTTGTATATGTGTGCATCTAGTAATACGCCTACGTCTTGACAAATAAGTGTTGAGAGAATTAGTAGCATACATAAGAACAACACTTTCATATATATATATATACACTCCTATATGTCTGTCTGTGTATATATATATAGGCAGAGAGAGAGAGGAAAACACTCCTACATTTTGAGAGATACGTGTTGAGAGAATGAGGAGCCTACACACGAATAACAGTTCCACCTATCTACACATGCACATGTATATATATATGTATGTGTACACCTATATATCTACGTGTATGTATAGAACTGCTCTTATATATCTACGTGTATACGAATATATAGGAATACTCTACATTTTGACTGCCAAATGAGAGAGTGAGTAGTGTACACGCTAACACTTCCATGTATCCATACGTATACCTATATATATGTATATGTGAAGAAATACTCCCAGATTTTTATTGACAAATGCTGAGAGAATGGGTATTATCTATAGGAGTATTGCTGAACACACATATATGTATAGAGAGAGTAAGACACATAGAGAATTCTAGCGGCATATATTTTGCGAAGTTGTATGAGGTGTAAAAATATTTGGTTTCTGTAGAGAACTGAGCGATGAGTACGGAGGCCCTGCGCCGTTCTCGGAGCCGGAGACGCAAGCGCTCGGGAGGCTGCTGCAGCAGCACTCGCCGGTCATCCGCCTCAGCAGCAGCAGCAGCGACAGCAGCAGCAGGAGGAGCACCCAGGAGAGAACGGCTCCTGGAGCACAGGAGGAAGAAGAAGAAGAGAGGCATGCACCCTTATATTTATTCGGAGCGAGCGAGGACGAACAGCGGAAAATTGTAGAGAAGCAGCACGGACAAATTAATATCGCTCTGTTCTTCCACACATACGGAGACATGTGGATTCGACCGTATAACTGCTGTCCCCATCTCTTCCTTCCCACCTGGGCCCACAAAGCGTACGCAGAAATCAAAGAGTACGTCCTCTTCCTTCTTCTTCTCCTGTTACTGCTGCTGTTCTCCCTGCTGCTCAACGTCCTCCTGCTGCTGCTACTGCTATCGTTGCTGTTGCTGCGCCTTCTCCTGCTGCTCTTGTTTCTGCTGCTACTGCGTTGCTGTTGTTGCTGTTGCTGCTGCTCCTCCTGCCTCTGCTGCTCCTGTTTCTGCTCGTGCTGTGCGGTAACTGCTATTGCTGTTGCTGCTTGTCCTCCTACTTCTGCTGCTCTTGCTTCAGCTCCTGCTGTTGCTCCTACGGTAGAGCTACTCCTTCTTCTCGTTGCATTTTCTTCTGCTGCTGTTGCTGCTCCTGCTCCTGCTCCTTCTTCTTCTGCTACAGTCACTACTGTTGTTGCTACTGCAGCTGCCCCTGCTACTGCTGCTGCTCCTTCTGCTCCTCTTGCTGTGGGTCTTGCTGCTGTCCTCCTGCTGCTCCTGCTGCTCCTCCTGCTTCTGCTCTTCCTCCTCCTCCTCTCGCTGCTGCTGCTCCTTGTCCGGCTGCAGCTTCCTCTCCAGCTACAGCTTCTTCTCCTGCTACAGCTTCTTCTCCTGCTACAGCTTCTTCTCCTGCTACAGCTCCTTCTCCTGCT
>KL647320.1:591806-612867 GCA_000727475.1 Sarcocystis neurona | reverse complement strand
AGCTTCTTCTCCTGCTACAGCTTCTTCTCCTGCTACAGCTTCTTCTCCTGCTACAGCTCCTTCTCCTGCTACAGCTCCATCTCCTGCTGCTCCACCTTCCCCTGCTGCTCCTCCCTCTCCTGCTGCTCCTCCTTCTCCTGCTGCTCCTCCTCCTCCGGCTGCTCCTCCTTCTGCTGCTGCTCCTCCTTCTGCTGCTGCTCCTCCTTCTCCTGCTGCTCCTCCTTCTCCTGTGGCTGCTCCTTCTCCGGTGGCTGCTCCTTCTCCTGCCGCGGCTCCTGCTGCTGCTGCTCCTTCTCCTCGTCCTGCTGCTGCTCCTGCTCCTCTTCCTCCTCCTCCTTCTTTTGCTGGTGCTGTTCCTCCTGCTGCTGTGCTGCTCCTTCTCCTCTGCTTGCTGCTTTTTCTTCCCCTCCTCTCGCCTCCTGCTGCAGCGCCTCCTGCTGCTGCGCCTTCTCCGCTAAAACTTCACTTTCAATGTAAAAGTCTTCTCCTTTCCTCCCTCTCTGTTCTCCTTGTCCTACTCTCTATAGCCTCCACCACACTTATATGCAGATACATATATATGCATATATATACGCATACATACAAAGACGTATATATATACGTATGTGTACATATGTGTTTCTACGTGAGGATCCTAACGGCTATATGTCGATGTGTGACAGCAGGTACGCGTGGGCTTTTTCTTATATCAAAGATACACACACGTATATGCATGCGCAGCATCAGATATACACACGCGTATGTATCTGTATCAGTCTATCTATCCATCTACCTATCTGTCTATATACATATATATGTATACACACACACGCATATATATCTATATCAACCTATATATATATATATGTATACACATACACGCGTGTATATGTGTATCAATCCATCCGCATATATGTGTATATGTATGCAGATATAATCGTGCTTGTGTGTCTGTTTTCTTCTTTCAGTTTCTTACCGATGGATGTATATATATATATATATATATGTATGGAAGTCTGATGGATATGTATATGTATACGTATGGACGTCTGTGTGAACTGGTTCTCTGATATCTGCTGTTTCTTATTTCTCCATATAGAAGTACCCACCCTATAGTAGATGTAGCCTCACATATACGTGCATATACATATATATACATATATTGAGAAAACAGGTACACACATGCATATACATATATATATATTATGTACCTATTCATATATACAGACAGGCTTACGTATTTGATTTGCTGCTGAAGTGCTACTGGTGCAGCGACGGCTGCTGCTGTTGCTGCTGCGACATTCGCTGTCGCTTTGCCGCCCCTGATATTGCTGCTGCTGTCGGTGCTGCTCTTGCTGCTACGACTTTCTTCATCGCTAAGCCGCCCCTGCTGGTTTTGCTTCTGGCGGCAAGCCTGCTGCTGTTGTGTGCGCTGCTATCGCTGTTGCTGCTGGTGCCATTGCTGCTGCTGTATTGCTGTTGCTGCTGCTACTGGCGCAGCTGCTGCTGCTGCTGTTGCTGCTGCTGTTGCTGCTATTGCTGCTGCTGTTACCGCTGCTGTTGCTGTTGCTGGGTGTATTCTTCCTGCTGCTGCTGCTGCATGTTTTTTTGTCCTGGGGACGACGCAGAGGACTATATCTTCCCGCCCTAGAACCGTCGGTGGCACACCAGCAGCTGCTGTACGTCGCGCCAGGCGAAGTGGACGACTGGCTGCTGCATGCGCATGCAATTTTGAGTATGTCGGCGGAAATCGGAACCGAAGAAGGCCATTTTTGGCAAGAAGGTAGTGACTGGTTATCAACTCTTGAAGAAACATTTGCTCGTGTTGCTTCCCTTGCAATCAAGGCAGGGGCAGAGGTAGGTGCACGCATTAAGCTGCGGCCCTACGTGCCCTCCCTGAATGCGCTGCAGCGGCACACCCTACAGCAGCTCTCCCAGCAGCACCAGCAGCAGCAACACCGGCTACAGCAGCAGGAGGAGGAGCGGCAGCTACAGCCGCAGCAGGAAGAGGAACGGCAGCAGCTGCAGCAGCACCACGAGGAGGGACGGCAGCTACAGCAGCAGCAGCAACTGCAGGAGGGCCAGTGGCTCGAGCAGAAAAAGAAGCGAGAGAAGACGCAGGGACAGCAGGGGAAGCAGCAGCAGCAGCGGAGGCGGATGGCGGCTGAAGAACAAGAAGAAGACACATTTGTTCGGGACGTCGACGAAGAAACGAAGAAGCTGCTCGCCCTCTACGCTGTCTTTGGTGAACAAGTCGTAAGAAAGTCGAAGCCTCGGGGACTCCTGTCTTCCCTTCGCCCTCTCTATCTGCCCACATACATACATATATAAGCGGGTCTCCACACATGCATATATGTCCAAGCTGGTGGATAATAGCGAAGGAGAAGGAAATAGAAGAAGCATGTGCGAGACACGTGCTTGGCCAGCAGGCGAGCATCTGCTGGTATGTTGGCTTCTTCCTCCTGACGTGAAGCACTGCTCTTCGGAAATACGCATGCATGCGTCTATATACCTGCACGTGTATATACGTGTGTGTGTGTGTGTGTGTGTAGCTGGTCTTTCTCTCTCTCTGTGAATGCTTTCCAGAGTATTTGTGTCGACGAATACTCATCTTCCGGCCTCTCTTCTTCTACATATAAATGTTTGATTTCTGTCCATATTATATGTATATGTGTATAGCTGTCGACAGCGATAGATAGACACGCTGCCTTCGTGTATGGAGAAGGACTTCGTGCGTGTGTATCTTCTGTTCACCTGTTCAACGTCAACATCACCTACACGTGCGTAGGTATTTCCAGCTGTCTACGTGCATGCATATAAATATATCTATGAGACTATATTATGTAGATACACTAGTCTCACATATATATACGGTTGATCCCAGCCAGCAAGACACAGAGAAAGTATCTGCGTTGTGGTCCCTCTGTCTGTATCGCTCTCCACGTATCCCTCCTTTTCTTTATATATATTTATGGATATGTGTAAATGTATACATGTGTGCTTCTACTCCTCTATTTATATCTCGGTGTATCTCTATACATATGGAACGTATATTTACGCCAATATGCAGGGCGATCTCTATCCCTCTCTATACGTATGCCTCTCTCTATATATATGTATATGTATATCAACGTTAATATATATGTAATCATATATATTCATATATATATGTAGGGAGTGAAGGCTGAAGATAGGTTTCTATATGTATACAAATATATATATATATGCATGGCGATCTCTATGCCTCTCTCTACATATGCCTCTCTCTCTCTGTATATATATGTGTATTTGTTCGATTCCACCACTCAGTTTATATCATATATATATATATATATGTTTCTATCTCTCTCTGTCTGTCTCTATATATATGGGTATACATATCAACGGAAATATGTCTGTTATCATGTATATTCACATGTATGTAGGGAGCGAAGGTTGAATATAGGCATCTACATGTAGACAAATACACACATATATATGTATGTATATATACGTCAGGTTGTCCACCGTTACATAATTGTGTGACTTTGTATGCAACAGCACATCTATATTTGTGAATGAATAAATACAAATATATTTCTATATGAGTTGTTTTGTGGTGCATGCATCTTCTCTTGCAGGGCGGAGGGGTCCAACACTTCACTGTCGAAGTTGTCAACACGTAAGCGAAAAACTCCAGCGAGTAGTCCCTCCTCTCCCTGTCTCCGTCTCCCTCCTCTTCCCGTCTCCGTCCTCCCCTCTCCCTGTCTCCGTCTCCCTCCTCTTCCCGTCTCCGTCCTCCCCTCTCCCTGTCTCCGTCTCCCTCCTCTTCCCGTCTCCGTCCTCCCCTCTCCCTGTCTCCGTCTCCCTCTCTTCCCGTCTCCGTCCTCCCCTCTCCCTGTCTCCGTCTCCCTCCTCTTCCCGTCTCCGTCCTCCCCTCTCCCTGTCTCCGTCTCCCTCCTCTTCCCGTCTCCGTCCTCCCCTCTCCCTGTCTCCGTCCTCCCCTCTCCCTGTCTCCGTCCTCCCCTCTCCCTCGTCTCCGTCTCCCCCTTCCCGTCTCCGTCTCCCCCCTTCCCGTCTCCGTCCCCCTCCTTCTTCTCTTCGTTTTTGCTGTCACTTTCTCTGTTCCTCGGCCACTGCCTGCTCGTGCGCCCCACACCTGTGTGAAGAGCACCCAAAAATTCCCTTCTCCCCCCTCTACAGAGGCATATGTGTGTGTGTATGTGTGTGGATTTCCTTGGTGAGGAACTTCTCTTCATATTGCTAACATACGTGTCTGGACGTCTATATTTGAATACATGTCTGTAGAGGTGTGGAGGACTCATATATGCGTATGTAAGCGTATGGCTATAAATAGATATGCCTGCGTACCTACACGTATGGATGTACGTATATACGCAAATGTACGTATATGCATGAACACATGTCTTCATGTACCCGTATACATATATATGTACGTATACGTGTATGGATGTATGTATATGTATACGTATGTATATATACGTAGGTGTGTGTTTATATATGTAGGTATGTATATGTGTGTATACTTGTATGCGTGCGTATAAATATGAATATACGTATGTGTATATATACATCTGTGTATATGTATACATATATGTTTAAATACGTATATATATATATATATATACATTGTATGAGTATGTGTATGTATATATATGTATATATATATGTATATGTATATATATGTATATGTATATATATGAATGTGTATATAAATGTATGTGTATATATATGTATATATATATATATATATGTATATATGTATATATATGTATATATGTATATATATGTATGTGTATATATGTGTATGTGTATATAAATGTATATGTATATATATGTATATATGTATGTATATATATGTGTATGTATGTATATGTATCTGTATATGAATGCATGCATATATATATATGATATGTGTATGTACAAATATACGTGTACGTGCCAACAGTATGTGGATAGCCAGAGGTCCTTTTTGTTAGACATGTGAAAATCTCTCCCTCTCTCTGCCTATATATATATATAAGTGGTGAGCAGCAGGAACTGCAGGAGCGGCACCAGCAGGAGCACCAGCAGCTGGAGCACCAGCAGCAGATACAACTGTATAGAATTCATATATGGATAGATAGACGTGTGCATGTGTGAATATATTTGTTTACATAAATTTGTGTACAACATTTCTTCGGTTTCGCAAATATGACGGAAATATAACCCACCCACACCACCACTGGCTGCCACGCATGTATCGCAGTAAGAAGCGCACGTCACGCTCTCACATATATATACATATATATAGATATGTATATACACATATTTGTCCGTATACACGTCTGCTTGAGCATGCATATATATATGTTAATATATGGACATTTATATGACAATGTCATTTTTATATGTAAATCACTTGTAGAGCTGTCACTTCCTCCCTGCCCATCTACACTGACCAGATATATCAGACAGAGTGAAACCGACATATATATATAAAAGGGCTGCCGCTATCTCTTCCTCTGTCCTGCTCCTTTATATATATCTGCATGTGTGTCTATCTATCTTTTTCTCTCTTTTTACTTATAAATGTACACACAAACATGTAAGTATGTATATATATACAAATAAACCTCTCCCTATCTCTAGCCCTCGTGTGCTCTCTTCTCATATACATTTGCATGTGTGTGCATGTGTGTTTGTGTCTGTGCGGGCGTCTCTCTCTCTATATATGTATATATAGCAGCCTTTCTCTGTATACATATATATACATATATGTGTCATACATATAGATGTCTCTCTCCGTTTCTCTGTGTCTCTTGATCTCCTTTTGTATACATGTATGTGTCTGCCTATTTGTGTATAGAAAGTCTTCCTCGTTATATGTATGGGTGCATGCGTACATCTTCCTCTCTCAGTTCCCGTCTCTTGTCTTCTTCTTCTTTTCCGTTTCCTCCGCAGTTTCCTTTCTCTGTTCCGTCCTCTTCCTGAGGAGCTATATATGTGTAAATACATAGAGATACCCTACATACAGAGAGAGACAAGAGACAGACAGAAGAAAGGTATGTAGCATCTGCTTTTTCTTCGTAGACGCTGCTTCAATATAGTTGTATATATAAATATGTGTGTGAACCGTGGGCTGCTTCAATTTATGTATTTATATATATATAAATATGTGTGTGTGAACCACGTGTGAACCACGTGGCTGTGAATCAGAGGACTGGGAAGGCTGGAGCAAGGAAGCAGCAGCAACAGCAGCAGCGACGGCGGGACGCCTGAGTTGCTCGTGGCCATTTATACAACGGCGCTGCTGCATGCGGCTGCTGACTTTTCTCCTGCCGCGTCGGCTGCTGCTGCGGCTGTCCTCCACACGTACGGCCGCCGTAGGAGTGCCAGCAGCAGGAGTCACACTAGTGGCAGCAGCAGCGGCAGCAGCGCAACAGCAGCAGCAGCAGGGGCAGCAGGAGGAGAAGCAAAAAGGGCCTTCGACGAATATTACGAATCGCTGTCTTGCGCTGCTGAGCAGAGATATACAGGCACGCGGTATAAGTACGCGTTCCGCGACTTCCCCGACAGCAGCTGGCTAGCAGCAACAGCAGCAGCAGAACTGCCGACAGAAATCGGAGAAGGCGAAGGAAGAGGGCGAGAGAAAGAAGAAGAAAAGCGAGGACCCTCGTGGACTGGTGGGAAAGCAGCAGCAGCAGGAGGGCGAGAAGGACAAAGGGAAGATGCAGAAGGAAGAAGAGGAGACGGAGGGAAAGGAAAACAATCTGCAAGAGACGAGACGCCTTATGGAGGTCGTAAATCTTGGCCCGATTCCTGGTGGAGAGGAAGACACGAGAAAGTCGGAGGAGAGAAACGCGCGCTGTTCTCTGCTGCAGCAGGACGTAACGAAGAAGAGAAAACAGCAGCAGCAGCAGCAGCACATGGGGGTGGCAGAGAAGAAGGAGAAGGAAGAAGAGGACGAGAAGGAGGAAAAGACAGCAGCAGGACGCCGTTGCTGCTCGCGGAGATTCGAAGAGACGAAGAAGAGGAACACAGAGAAGGGGAAGTCCTTTTGTCTGTTGAAGGAGCAGGACGACGGCCCGCTGTTGCTGTTGCTGTCGACCGCGCTGCTGCTGACCATTCGAGAAGGAAGAGCGGGATGGGCGAGCAGCAGCAAGAAGAGAAAAGACGACTGCTCCGCTCGTTTGCAGACGAAGAGGAAGAAGTGGGAGAGCAGCTGCTGCTGCTGGCCGCAGAGATGCAGCAGCGGCTCGCGGCGTTCTCCCAGGAATGGGACGAAGTATTTCCTTGTGAACTTGTGCTGCCTCGCCACCTACAACGCATGCAGCGGCAGCGCCAAGAGCAACAGCGGCAGCAGCAGGGCCAGGAGCAGCAGCAGCAGCAACACGGCTCGAAGAAGCGAGGGGGAGGCAGCAGGGAGGGGAGCAGCGGGGCAAAGACAGAAGGACAACAAGAAATGAAAGAGGAGGAAATAGCAGCAGCGGCTGCTTCAGGAGCTGAGGGCCTACAGGCAAGTTCTACTTCTTCCTGAAGAAGTGGACTGCTGCTGCTGCTACTGCTGCTGCTACTGCTGCTGCTACTGCTGCTGCTACTGCTGCTGCTACTGTTGCGTTTCTCTCTCTCTACCTTCCATCTGCAGAGAATTGAGAAAGAGAAAACAAAGAAAAGAACCTCGTATGTACGTGTATATATATATATGTACATATATGTATATGTATATGTATATATATATGTATATATGCATATAGGTAGGGAGAGAAAGAATCGTGTGTGTGTGTGTGTAAGTCTGCCCGTATGTGTGAACTTGTATATACATATATATGTATTTATGTGTCTATAAATATATATGTGGGTACATGTATGTATTTATATACGTATGTGTGTGTGTATATATATAGACACATATATACGTACATATATATATGTATGTACCCATATATATATATATATGCATCTGCACTGGTGAACAGGTGTATATACATATATATATATAGGTGTATAGACAGACAGAGACAGAAAGAAAGAAGAGATAAGGAGACGGATGTAAATACTCCATATTCACGTCTATATAGAGAGACACATACATATATGTACATACATATATATATATATGTAGGGTACATATACATCTGTCGATAGAAGGTGATGTGCTGCCCCGTTGGTGAACTAGGGAAAGCAGCGGGTTCATCAGGTCAACGAACATCGGTGACTACGTCGCCTCGTATTTATCTATCTACCTCTCTCTATATATATCTATATGTTTGTATATATGTACAATATTATATATGTATATGCATGTGTAGCTTAGAAAACTGCTGTGTGGCTGCAGCTGCGCGTTCGCTGCTGTACGTGCGTCTTCCGCTGCTGATGCTGCTCTTATCGAACGCAGCTACTGCTGCGTCCTCTGCCTCGGCCGCCGCTGCCTCTTCCCTTGGTGTGCGTCTCTCTTTGTCGCTGCTGTCCCTGCTCCTGCTGCTGCTGTCCCTGCTCCTGCTGCTGCTGTCCCTGCTGCTACTGCCGTTCCTGCTCCTGCTGCTGCTGCTGTTGCTGCAGCGCCTACACGTCAGCAGAGGCACGTTTGGCCGTAGCAGTTAAGGTAGCAGCGTGGGGTGAAGCTGCTGTTCTGCTGCCCGCAGTGGGACTGCTGCTCTGCGCCGTTGCAGGTGCTTCTACGCGGTCCCGTAGATACTCGCGTTCCGTGTATCGTTACACACATACGAAAATACACATCTACATGTATGTATACACATATGTATGTGCGTATCTCTGTACTTTGCTGTACATAGATCTACACACATACATATGTGTGCGTATCTTTGTACAGCATTCTCTCGCTATCATAAATTTACTATACACAGGATGTCTTGCGCTACCTTGTTCATATGCGTATGTACATGTATCTCCGTACTTTGCTCTCGCTACACAGAAAGATAGTATGCCGCACTTTCTCCTGTCCACACTTCCATATATAGAAAGAGATAGACACAGACATACACACACACATATATATATATATCTGTCTCACTATGTACATGTATCGATGCGTAGGCCTCTCCGCCTAGTTTATGCGTAGGGTGGACGGCGACTACGTCTGCGTGTGGGGGGGAGAACAGCCTCGAAACAGAGAAAGGCAGAGAAGACGAGCGGAACGCACGAGGAAGAAATGTAGCGAAAACGGACACTAGGCGAGATTGCAGAGGAGAGGACGAACTTTGCATGCGCATCCCTGCCTCGCTAAAGCGACAGCATGCGCGTCAGCATGCGCGTCAGGCACTCACGCCGGATGAAAAGACCGGAGATATGCAAAAAGGCAGTCGCCTTTTCTCCCCTTTCAACCTCCACCGACGAGTGTTCGCTCTCCCCCTCTACCATACGCGTCCACCCACCTACACGTCTATATATGTGTGGAGCTTGCTGTCTCTCTGCATGTATAATATATACACGTGTATATGCGGAGCGTGCCCTCTCTCTATATGTGTGTGTTAATATATGAAATTTTCTCTCTTCACATATATATACATATATTAATGTAGCACTTTCTCTCTCTATATATATGAAACTTGCTCCCTCTACATATATGTATACGTAGATGGAGCTCGCTTTCTCTACATACGTATATGTATACATACACGCATATATATATGTATGTGGAGCTTTCTCTTCTTGCTCTCTCTCTGTGCATATATATGCCTGTATATATATATTTATTTGTATACACATATGTAAGGGAATGATACATTCGTTCTGTACTTATACGAATGCAGATATTTGCACGCGTGTATATGCGTATATGTGTGTGTGTGTGTGTGTCTCCCTGTCTCCCTGTCTCTCTCTGTATATATGGAAGTGGTGACGAATTCTTCCCCTATTAATGCGCATGCATACATGCACGTGAAGATATATATAAATGGGTCTCTCCCTTCCTCTCTATATGCGCCTATATGAACATATTCGTATGCGTATATATATCTATATATATGCATGCGCCCACGCAGATGTATGTATGTGTAGCTGCTAGTCCACCAGTATGTGTATGTTTATGTGCATCTTTTTTCCTGTTTCTCTCTCTTTTTCTACTCGTGTATACATATACGTACGTGTGTGTATTTGTCTAAGACAACGTTGTACGTTTCTATCTCTATGTATGTGGAGGTGTCTGCGTCTGCGAAAGTGTGTGTGTCTCTGTGTATGTCTGTATGTGTCTCTCTCTCTATTGATGTATATATGCGTCTGTATATATATGTGTATATGTATGTATTGATATACAAGTGAGGAAAAGTAATACTTCTCTATGTGGTGGAAGAAGTGTGTGTATGTGTGCCTGGCTTTCTATCTATCTATACACCTATATATGTACACCCGTATGTATGTATCGGTAAGCGTATTCATATACACATGAGAACAGGTCGTGACTTTCTATATATTTCCAGGATGTACGTACCCGTGTATGTGTCGTCCTTTCAGTTTACATGTATATAAGCTACTGGACGTATCTATCTCTATTATACGTGAGAAGAAGGCCTGAGTTTCCCTTCTGTATGTGTGAGGGTGTGGGGGAGGCGTGTGGAGGTGCGCGCCAGCAGCAGTTTCTCCGTCGAAGATGTGTCCGCCGCCATTTCTTTGAAAGGAGCGCATGCGTGTGGAGGCCTTCTTCGCAGAGGGGGGAAGATTAAGAAGCGAAGGGAGAAACTGGCAGGGAAGTATAGACACGGAAGTCTCCCCCCGTCTCTCTGTCTCGCTTCTTTTGCTGTCGCAGGTGCTGGTACGCATTCCCGGGCGTCGTTTGGACGGCCGCAGCCGCGTCACAGGAGTCACCCCGTACATTCGCTTTCATATCGTCCTCCTCTCTTCTTCTTCTCCTCAACCTGCCAAGCGGAGAGTCTTCTCCCCCGCTGCCTCGTCCTCCGTCGCTTCCTCTGGCCAAGGTACAACTGACGAGACGCGAGACACCCCGGCCGCTGCTGGGGGTCTGCTGCTCTGTCTGCTGCGACACCCTGCCCTTCTTCTTCTTCTCTGTCTTATTCTCTTCTTCCCTCTGCATGTGCTCCGGGTGCTGGTGCGTCCACGCTCCGCTTCTCCTTCCGTCGCTTTCCTTTCCTCTCTCTTCTGTTGCGACGTGAGCAGAAACTAAATGCACGGCCGACGACGACTGCTCCTGCTGTTCTCTTCTGCTCCATTGCTTCTTCTGGACAGCAGAAGCAAGCCTTGCTGCTGCTGCTGTGTTTCACACTTCTTCGTCTCTGCTGCTGTTGAACAGGAGTTACAGTCGCTACTGCTGCTGCTGTCTTCTTCGACGTTTCTTGTGTGCTGCTGCTGAAGAGGAATAGGAGTTCCTGCTGCTGCTGCTATCTTCTGCCTCTCTATATATTCATCTCTCCTGAGCGGAGGCACAGGCATACCTGCAGCACGCTTCCACTGCTGCTGCTGCTGTCTTCTTCTACGTTTCTTGTGTGCTGCTGCTGAAGAGGAATAGGAGTTCCTGCTGCTGCTGCTATTTCTGCCTCTTTATATATTCGTCTCTCCTGAGCGGAGGCACAGACATACCTGCAGCACGCTTCCACTGCTGCTGCTGCTGCTGCTTCTGTCTTCCACAAATCGTCCTTCCCTGACTTTTTTCTTTTTCTGCTGCTGCTGCTGCAGAAGTCCAAGTTGCCGTCGCACGTTTTTCGGCTGCTGCTGCTGGTGACGATGCTTCTGCTTCTGCTGCTGCTGGAGTTTCTCAGCTGCTGCTGCTTCTGCGTCTGTTGCGACGTGAGTCGTTGGCAAGCCCTGTGCGTCTGCTGCTGCTGCATTTTCTTCTTTTGTTGCAGCAGGAGAAGACTGCTGTGTTGCTGCTGCTCTTTTCCCATCCTCCTCTTCCTTCTTTTCTCTCAAACGCTCGCCCGCCTTTAGCCGCCGCTGGCTGTCGCTGCTTCTGCTCCCGTCCAGCAGGGATGGTGCTGCTGCTGCTGCCACTCCTGCGCTGCACAGAGTGTTGCCAACAAGTTGCTGCTCTGCGACTGTGCAAGAAATTTGCTGCTCAGAGCGACGACCTCTCTGCTGCTTCTGCTGCTGCTCTTCCCATCGAAAATGTCCACCCCCTGTTGCTGTTTCCCTACCGCCGCCGCCAACCCGTGCTGCTGCTGCTGCGTTGTCACGGTGCATCCGGCGCTGTTGCTTCTTCTTCCACCCTTTCTTGTTGCTTCCTTCTCCCCTTCTTCCGCTTCTTTTCTCTTCCTTTTCTCCTTCTTCCTCCTATTCTTTGCACAAAAATGGCTGCTGCTTGCGGTGGAGGAGCTGCTTCCGCTGCCGCTGGCGCTGCTCGCGCTGCTGTACACACGTTGCTGTTGCTGCTGTATCACTTGCGGCTGTCGTTGCTGCGGGCTTTAAAACCTGCGCTGCAGTTCTCTTGCCTGCTTCTGCTACCGCTGCATCACACCTGCTCACAAGATGGTGGACTGCTGCTGCTCGCGCTGCTCTGCTGCTGCTCTGCTGCTGCTGCTCTGCTTCTACTGCTGTTGTTCTACTGCGGCTGTCGCGCATGTGCTGCGGTTGTCGCGCATGTGCTGCGGTTGTCGCGCATGTGCTGCTGCTGCCGTGCGTGTGCTGCTTGCTGCTGCCGTGCATGTGCTGCTGCTGCTGCTCCTGCAAATGATGTGCTGCTTTTGCGTCGCAGCCGTCACTGGCCACCCTCGGGAAGACGCAACAGCAGCTGCTGCTGCTACCTCGGGGGGGGCTGCTGTTGCTGCCCCGCCTCCTTCTCTCAAAAAAGAATTTTCTTTCTCAGGCGCCTGCGTCCTCGAAGCGCGCGGCCTCCACGTCCTGCAGCCCCAACATGTAAGCGCGCCGATCTGCGCGTGTTTTCTACACACGCGAGAACACATCGTCTGCGTCGCCTGCTTCACGTATATAAGTAGAATTACATGTTGATATGTATCTACCGGTATATATGCCTATACACATATATATATATATATATATATATAGTCTCACATGTGCGTCTGCTCCACGTATGTATATATATGTGTATATACGTAGATCTTTGTACCTAACTTTATACACATATGTATATGTTTATAGCTGCTTCTGCTTTAAACGTGTGCATGCGTGTGTTTACATGTAACTCAATCTCTCTAACCTTCTCCTTATGGATGTACGTATCCACGCATGCACCAGTCTACCTGGAAATTGACACATATGGAGGAGACATCTGTGAACAGCCACTTCGGCCTGTGGCTGCCCTCCTCAGCGTCTTGGACGTACATATTGCAGCTACACAGAGAGACCGGGAGAAGAGACAGGAAGAGGACGAGAGAAAAGGAGAGTGAACACATTTGTGTATATATATATACCTCACTTGGTATACATTTATACGTGCTTACCTCTCTTCGTATACATATGCATATACAAATACATATGTATGTTCATGCATATACCTGTCTCTCTCTATATACATATACATGTAGGTGTATGCCATATATGTATATTAGGTCCCTCACTTCGGATACACGTATGTGTGGACACTCGTCTTCGTTTAGATATACGCACATATTCATGAAAACCTGCTTGTCTTTCTGTGGCTGTCCTTTTCTCTAAATACACGTATGTAGAGGTGCATGCACTTCCCCGCACTGGCGAGTGTATACGTCTGTAGATCCTCTGATATGTGTGTCTACGCGTTAGTGGCTACAACTTTGTGTGTCTACTTCTTATACACGTAGACGCAGAGGAAAACGTGAAGAAGCGCGAGGCTAATTCTATTGCATGTGCGTCTGCTTGTGTGGCACTTGCCTGCGTGTGTGTATACGCACATGCAATTTCATATATGTATATATATGTGTACCTATTTAGCTCGACGTGAGTGAGAGGTTTCTCGTCAACGTTTGTCCGTGGACGTTTCCCGGAAGATGCTCTCTCTCTCGTGTTCTTGCGAAGGAAAAGAAATGCTGCCTTGTGTCTACCCCTTCGGTAGACTTGCTGTAAACCGATCCGCAACGGGGAGGAGAAGAAAAACCCGCACGCAAAAGAAGTCGTCCCTTTGGTGCTGCTGTTGCTGCTGCTGCCGTTGCTGCTGCTGCTGCTGTTGCTGCTGCTGCTGTTGCTGCTGCTGCTGCTGTTGCTGTTGCTGCTGTTGCTGCTGCTGCTGCTGCTGCTGTTGCTGTTGCTGCTGCTGCTGTTGTTGCTGCTGCTCCTGCTATTGCTGCTGTCACTGCTGCTCCTGCTGTCACCGCTGCTGCTGTGAATATCGACTGGGAGTGTCGTGACATATTTTGACGTGGGAATCTGTTTCTTTCCTATCTGAAGTCTCTCTTTCCTTTTAGTGTGTGCATGTGCATGTGTAGACAGGTGCGTGTGCCTCTTCGTGATACATTTGCAAGTGTGGGCGCGGAGAGAGTAAGAGGGGAAACTCAAGTGTGTACACATATGGATATATGTATGTGAGCACACATATATATATGTAGATATCAAGAGAGAGACAAAGAGAGCAGAAAATATGGAGTATGTACATATATGTATATGCAGTTACGTGAACACAGATGCATGCAAACACACACGTACAGAGAGGCGGAAGGATAGAGAAAACTAAAGGACATATATGTATGTGTAGGCATGTATATATACGAAGAGAGAGAGACACAGAAAATGCGCCAGAAAAGTAAAGTACGTCCATATATATATGGAGATAGGGAGATAGAGACAGACATAATAATAGAGAGAATAGTGAAGGACGTATACGTATATATGTGTATATACACAGAAAGGGAAGCACAGAAAAAGAGAAGTAGAGCGGAAATAACGTACATATATATATATGTATATACATACATAGGAAGGAGAGCGGAAATAACGTATATATATATGTATGTATATATATGTATATATATGTATATGTATATATACGCAGAGAGAGAGAGAGAGAAGTGAATATGTGCGTATGTGTGTATGTGTGTGGACGTGTGCATGCGCAAGTGAAGAAGGCTGCACTCGATTTTGGTGCGGTTTTCTTCGAAGCGCCAACATCATCGAAGGCGCAGGACGTGTGTGGCCGAGTCTCGAGAAACGGAGGAATATTCGTGTTCTATATCAACTTTTGTAGGCAGCCTTCTCTGCTCATAAATGCACACATACACACTATCCACCTCATCATCCACAGCTTCCCTTCTTCTCTTTTCTTCGTATATTCACCTCATCATTTACGTCCTTCGCCCTTCTCTCTCTTCCTGTCTCCCTGTCTCCCAATCTGTCTCCCTCTCTCTCCTTCTGTCTCCCTGTCTCTCAGTCTGTCTCCCCGTATATATATATATCTATACATATATACATATATATATACAGATACATATATGTATATATATACATACATATATGTATGTGTCTCTCTCCTTCTGTCTCCCTGTCTCTCAATCTGTCTCCCTGTCTCTCAATCTGTCTCCCCATATATATATATAAATGTGCTTCTCTCTCCTTCTTTGTCCCCTCCGTCTCTCAATGTGTGTCTCCCTGTATATATATATGTATATGTATATGTAAGTACCTCTCCCTCTCTGCTCTCTGTCTGTCTCTGTATATATATATGTCCGACTCCTTCTCTGTGCCCTCCGTCTCTCTATTCCTCTGCATATCTATACATGTGTCTCTTCTCTTTGTCTCTATATCTCTCTCTGTTTCTCTGTGTGTATATATGTGTCTGTATTTGCAGGTACATGTATGTATGTACAGGTCCATACTTTTCCTTCACTGTCTCTCTCCGCTATGTCTCTCAACCTGTCTCTCTGTATACATATATACACATATATATACATATATATATACATATATATGCATGCATATGTATATGTCTCTCTTCTTCTCTGCTTCTGTCTCGGCCTCTTTATGTACGTATATGTGTGTATATGTGTATTACCACATACATGTGTATACCTAGACGTACACATTTCCTTCTATCTCCCTCTCTATTTCTCCGTCTATCTATCTCTCTCTATATATACATATATGCATGAGTAGGTGACTGCACAAATATATGTGCAACGAACCTTCTTCTTAGATGGTGCCCTTACACATATATCAATATCTATCTATATATACATATATGTATGTGAATATCTATATGTATACCTATGTATATATAGATATATATACATACGACTCTGTGTTGTTCTATACCGTCTATCTTGGCCACATATATATATATATATACACGACTCTATGTTCTTCTATACTGTCTATCTTGGCGATATATATATATATATACACGACTCTATGTTCTTCTATACCGTCTACCCTGGCCATATATATATATATGATTCTATGTTAACTTGTATACCTATCTGTATCTTACTGGCTTTCGTCCAGTCGCGTGTATGTATGTGTCTATATATGTGTATGTGTGTGTCTCTGTTCATGTCCCTCGTCTTCTTCCGAGCGTATGATGGAAAAGTGACTTTCCCTCTATTTGTGTAGAACAGAGAAAGATAGGGAGGAGTATTATCCTCGTGAGAAGGAGGTCAATTTTCACCTGCTTAGGAAGAACGCCGCTGCGTGTTGGGGCTTTTCCTTTTTTGTGAAGGACGCATACTTCTGCCACTGCGGCGCGTCTCCTGAAGGCCTCCCCGTCTCCTCGTCGGGTGTACGTACACCCCAGCGAAGCGGCCTGAAGCCGGAAGGAAAACGGAAACCTGACGAACAAAGTAACGCAGAAGAAGAAGAAGACGATGAAGAAGACGACGACGATGAAGAGGAAGAAGACGCTTCTGGTTGGCTGCCGCTTCCTGTGAGAAGAACTCACGAAGTTACTTCTGCATGCCGTTCCTCCTTTTCGTCTCTCTTCGCTTTGCAGCACACTTCTCTTCCTACGAACTATTCTTTGCGTGCTTCTCCCCGTCTCCGTCTCCACTGATATCTGCTTGTAGAGAACTCGCTGTGTACTTCCCCACCTCTCCTGTATACACGCCTATACGTATATGCATATACGTGCGTATGTGTGAATATATACATGTGTGTATATCTACACATGCATACACATATAGACGAACACGCCTTCCGCAATATATGTTCCGCAGTCTATACATATGTATATATATGAAAGAAGTATTCCGCAGTATATATGTATATATAGACGAAAATATACGTACATATATATATGTATGTAAGTAGTATTCCGCAATATTTACATATCTATGTGTACGTATGTATAGTAGTGTGTGTGCCTGGGTGCCAATATGTATTTATAGATGTATACACCCATTAGATAGAGAAGTAGAGGAGGAGGACTTCGATATCAGAAGGAGTCCACATTGGATATGATATCTGTGTGTTTGTGTCTGCTTTGGTGCCCCTACTATCTGTCGGACGTATTCACAGATTTATATGTATTCATATGTATTTATATATGTGTGAGTGTGTGTGTGGATGCAGTGTACGAAGGCACCCAGCGGAAGGGGTGTGAATATGAATGTGGTGGATATTCACGTATTTCCCTTTTCCTGCATGTAAATTCAGAGAGGGACAGGTATGTGTGTCGGTATACACCCGCGCCATACACACACATATACATATAAATACATATATAGAGAGAGATACACCTATGCATGCATATAGAGAGAGGGGGCGGTGTGTCGGTATATATATATATATGCATGTATATCTACATACGTATACGGAGAGGTGTGCCTATATGTAGACACATCATATATGCGTATAAATTCACATACCTGTACAAGTGCATATCCATATATATGTGTATGTATAGATTTACAGATAGAGGAAGAGATGCTTGTGTATAGACACGTCATACTTTTATACGTAAATTCATTTACATATATATGTATAGAGAGAGAGAGAAATGTGTGGGTATATAGAGACATGTTGACATTGGTGGGTAGATGTGCATGTTTGTGAGCGTAGGTGAGGAAGTCGTTTTTTTTGTTCGAAGAGGAGCACTTTTTGATTTCTCGTGAGGAACTTCTCTGCTGCCTTGCGACGCATTCCTCTCTCTCTCTGTTTGTATGACTGGCCTTCTCTTGCAAAAAAGACACATTAACACATATATGTATATACACATATATACACATATATATATTTGAATGGCTACATGCGTATATATATATATATGTATTCACCAGGAAGTACATCATTGCTGTATATATGTATATGTGTTGTATAGTCAACAAGTATATACGGTCAACTATGTATATCTCAGAATGTGTCTGCATGTTTATATATATATATGCATGCAGAGAGAGACAGAGGTAGACAGAGATGTATGTGTGTATATGTAGGCACGTCTATACGTATATACACATATATCGGTGTAGTGAAATAATGTGCGTATATATAATATATATTATATATAGGTATATGTGTGTGTAGGGGGGGGATGTATATGATTATATGCAAACGCATGTATTCGTAAGTAAATATACACATATATATATATATATATATGTAGAGAGAGAGACGCAGATGTATATATGTAGGCGTGTGCATGCGTAAGTGATATATGTGTAGGCGTAGTGAAGGAACGTGCACGTATATATATGTATATGTATACATCCACTATTGTACAGGGATGTATATGTAAATTCTACGACTTACAAATATATCCAATATAAAGATGTGTGGAGAGATATATGTGCATGTGCAGGCAGGTATATGCGTACGTGTTTGTGTGTGGACCGCGTGAATCGACGACGGAGGAAAAGGCAGCATCCCCATATTTCGGACTCCTCTTCTTCTCTCAGATTCTTCTTCACTTATATATGTACGTATACATATATACACGTATATATACACGTGCGTGTGTGTACATATATATATATATATACGTACATGTATAAGCAATCGGAGTAGGGAGAGAGAAACAGCAGCAGGGGCAGCAGGACCTGCTGCTGTATGTATATACGTATGCATGCAGGATTCGCGTGCGAATAGCTATAAATATATCTGTATCTATATCTATATATGTGTACGTGTATAGGAAGAAGTGCAGTTGCTGCTGCGGTCTCGTTTTCCTGCGTCAATTTATCGTTTCCACGGGCTCGTTTGCTTCTGCCGCTGCTGCTGTGGAGATGTTTTCGCGGGTGCACCTGCAGGGACGCAGGGGGGGGGCACACGCGCATGCGCAGACTATTTTCTCTCTGCTTTTCCTGAACAGCTGCCGATTTCATTTCCCTGCTGCTGCTGTGTCCGCCTGTGCCGCGCCTCTTCGTTTCTCTCCTCTCCCGCGGCGTCCGGTCGATATGTGCTGCTGCTGCTGCACTGCCTTGGCGACCTGCTGCTGCTGCTGCTCTCCTCCTCCTCCTCCACTTCCTCTGCCTCTGCTTCTTTGCCGTGTATTACTGCTGCCGCCGCTGCGTGCGCGCTGCTGCTTGCAGCTGTTGCTCCTCAGGGTGCTGCTGCTGCTTTTTTGAACCGTCGTAGGGACGGCTGCTGCACAGCGGCAGCGCGCGTGCGGCTTTTGCAGTTGCTGTTGCCGTCTGTTCTTCCTGCTCCTGCAGGGCTCTGCCTCTTTCTGTTCGTCCTCCCGCTCCTTTTGCGTCTTCGTCTCCTCTGCGTCTCTCCGTCTGCCCTTTGCTGCTGTGCGTAGTTCGTTGCGTTCCCCACCTCGTGCTGCTGCTGCTGCCCCTGCTGCTGCTTGTCTCTCCCTGCGCCGCTCGACTCGCGTCCTACGGCTTCTTCTGCTTCCTCTTACTGTTGCTGCTCCTGCTGCTCCCTCTCGATGTGCCCCGCTCTGCTTCCGTGCTGCGACGTTTTCTTTTTGCTGCTGCTCCTGCTGCTCCCTCTCGATGTGCCCCGCTCTCCTTCCGTCCCGCGGATTCTTCTTCTTATTCCTCTCGCTGCTGCTCCTGCTGCTCTCTCTCTGGCCGCGCTGCGCTCTGCTTCCGCCCTGCGGATTCTTATTTGTCTTGCTGCTACTGCTGCTGCTGCTCCGTCGCGCTGCTTCCTCTGTAGCTGCTTGCCCCATATAAGCATGCGCGTTTAAAACTTAACAAGGGGTACGCGTATTTCTCTGTCCAGCTGCTGATCCACCTGTCTATCTTTCTCTCATCTTCGACCTCTCTCTGTCCAGCTGCTGATCTATCTATCTCTATCTAGTTCTTTCTCTACCTCTTTGTCTCCCAAGCCGTTGACCTCTCTGTGTCTCTATCTATATTTTCTCTCTATCTACCTATATATACATACATATATATATACATACATATATACATATACACATACGTGTATCTTGCTGCTGATCTGTCTGTCTCTCTGCATATATTATTTACATCTTGACGTGTACGGGCAATACATAGGAAATGTATACTTATATATACATATATATCAGAAATTGCTCTGCTGTCTTCCTGCCCTTTTTCTTCCAGTACCAACGATATATACGTACGTTGATCGAAGAAACTTGTTGCTCCTTTTGCTCCTTCGAATATATCCTTCTCTTTGCTGTTTTGATCTCTGGTGTACGTACAGCTGTTCGCAGAGACAGCGCAGTCGAGCCCCCGCTGCGCCGCGATTCTCTCCCACCTGATAAACACTGCAGATTCCTCTGCTGCTGCTGCTACCGTTCGTGAAGCTGCTGCTGCTAGTTCTTCTTCTTCGACGTTTTACGCAGCAGCTGATGCTGCTGCTTTTCCTCCTTCCGCTGCGCGACGCGGGCCTCTCCCAAAGCCGAAGGACGTCAGAGAAGAATTCCCCTATTTTCCTTCTGAAGGGATTTCTTCGAATTTTGTCGATCCCCTGCCAATGATTTCTATCGAAGAAGAAAAAGAAATGCCGTCTGCTTCCATCCGAGGAGAGTTAGGCAGCGCAGCAGCAGCAGCAACAGCAAGATCGGCAGCACAGCAGGTGCAGCAGCAGAAGAAGCAGCAGCACCAGAAGAAGCTGCAGCAGCATCAGAAGAAACAGCAGCAAAGCAGGAAAGCTGCTGTCGAGCGTGTTTTGTATACGGAAGCGTCTGTGGCCGTAAGTCTTATTCTTAACAGAAGGAGGAGGCGTGTTACAGCAGCAACAGCACAGCAGCAGCAGCACAGCCGCAGCAGCACAGCAGCAGCAGCAGCACAGCCGCAGCAGCACAGCAGCAGCAGCAGCACAGCCGCAGCAGCACAGCAGCAGCAGCAGCACAGCC
>KL647320.1:505132-589278 GCA_000727475.1 Sarcocystis neurona | reverse complement strand
TCTATATATATATATATATATGTATGTCTGTGTGTCTCTCTCTATACGTGTGTGTATCCTTCTGTGTATATATATATATATCTGTCTCATATATATGTATATATATATATATATATGTATATACTTCTATCTCCACCTATCTGTATCTCTGTCTCTCTCTCTCTCTCACTATATATATATAAATGTGGGTCTATCTGTCTATCAATCGATCTACCTATCTATCGACCTATCTATATATGTATATATAGATATGCTTCCATCTCTCTCTGTCTTCGTATATATGTATGTGTATGTCTCTCTATCTACGACCTATATATATATATATATAAATGCGCGTCCATTTCTCTCTCTAGACATATGTATATATATGTATATATGTGTGTGTGTCTCTCTATCTATCTATCTAACGATCCACCTATATATATATGCGTGTATCTCTCTCTGTTTCTGTCGCTATATGTATGTATGTGCCTATCTCTATCTTCCGCTGTATATACATATATATATATATATATGTGTTTGTGTGTTTGCGTCCTTCTCTGTGAGTAGGTGCCCGGGAGGTGTCAATGTGGAAATTGCTGCATGCATGAAGAGAAACAGAAGATATTTTAGTGGTGGAAGGACCTCTACGTTCTACGCAGTCGAGACAGACGTATATCAACATATACATATATCGCTTGAGAGAGAGGGGCAGACACATAGACAGATAGATTGGTAAATAGAGAGACACAGAGACAGATATATATAAACGTGTACAGATAGATTGATACACACAGATAGAGAAACAGACATATATATATATGCGTATGTGTAGATAGATTGATAAGTAGATAGATAAAGGGAGAGAGACAGACACGTATATAAATGTATGGAGATAGATAGAGAGGGCAGCGCATGTATATCCAGAAAGAGGCCTACGGACCTTTATAGGCAGAGGGAGAAACAGGTGGATAGACACATGTACATATATGCATTTATATATATATATATAGGGAGAGACAGAGATAGATATAGAGAGGAAGAAAAAGAGGTATACATATATATAGAATGAATGAGAGAGGCAGACATATATATATATGTATATATATGTATCTAGAGAGAAAGAGATACTTTCCCGAGGCTTGTATTTGAATCCGGAAGTAGTATACGGGGACGTAGATGTATGTGGTGGAAGCATCTGTGTATGTCTGGGACTGCCTGCGGGACTGCATTTTCTTCACCAGCAACTGCTCAGCGAGACAATCGTAGCAGAAGCGCGGCAGTAGCTTTCGTCAGCTCATGCTGTTGTTAGACTTGCTGCTGCTTCTTCTCTCCCTCCTCCTCCTCCTCCTCGTCCTCCTCGTCGCGTCTTGGGACGCTGCTGCTGCTGCTGCTCCTCTGACCGGCTGCTGCCGCTGGTGCACCTCCTGCTCTTGTTTTACGAACCTGCTGCTGCTGGGCTCTTACGCCCAGCACCTGCTGCTGCCGTCGCGCGCCCCGCTGCTGCTGCTGTTCCTGCTGCTGTCGCTGCTGCTCCTTGTACTTCTCTTGCGAAAATTCTGCTGCTGCTCTCAAGTGAAGTGCTGCTGCCGGTGCTTCTTTGCCTGTTTTGTGAACCTGCTACCGCGCTGCTGTCTTGTGAACTGCTGCTGCCGTTCCTGCAGTTTCTTGTGCTGCTGGCGATAAACATGAGTTTAGTCTTCGGCGCTGCCATCCTTCTTGGCTGCAACGCGTGAGTCTCAGCCAAACGCAGCAGCGGCAGCACCAACAGCAACACCAGCAGCACCAACAACAGCAACGCCAGCAGCAGCAGCACCACCCACGCAGCAGCAGCAGCACCACCCGTGCAGCAGCAGCAGCCCCACTACATGCAGCAGCAGCAGCACGTGCAGCAGACTGCAGGGACGCCGCGGCCGAGGAAGAGGCAGACGCAGGAGCGGCCGGCATACGCAGCAGCTGGTAGCAGCAGCAGCAAGTGGCAGCAGGCGCCGCAGAAGCTGCTCGCAACTAGCGTGACCATGCTGCCTCGGAGGTCGCTAAGTAGAAATGCCGAAGCCGCACTGCCTTACATGTGCTTCAAATTTCCATATACATATATATATTTGTGTAAATATACGTATATCCCAGTACAGACACATAAATAGATAAATTCATACATGTATGTGTGTACGCAGCTGCGAGCACTGGCTGTGAACAGGTGCTGCTGCTTCTGTCTTCTGGTGTGCGTTGCTGCCCCCAGAACTGCTGCGCCTCGCTCTTTGTTGCTGCCGCTGGTGCTTCTTCCGGTCTCATCTCCGTGGGGTCGGCTGTGAATGCGTCTGCTCTGCTGCCGCTGCTGCTGCGACCCCGCGCTGCTGCTTCTGCCGTTGCTGGGGGTGTGCTGCTCACCCTCTTCCCAGCGGCGGGTGCAGTCCCTGCTGCAGAGAAACTGGGATGTGTGCTGCTGCTGCTGCTGCGAGGAGGGGATTGACTTGCTGCTGAGGCAGCAACACCTGTATGTACGTAGACGAGGCGGGGCTCCTGCAGCTGCCGCAGTGCTCGACACTGCTGCTGCTGCTGCAGCAACTCCGCTTGCCTCAGCTGTCCTGCTGCTGTTGCTGCTGATATGTTGTTGTCTGGTGTTTGTTGCTAGGGAGCATTCGTGAGACGCTGCGCTGCTGCTAGTGTTGCCCGTATGGGGCAGTTCTGCTGCTGCTATTGCAGCGTGCGCGATAGTTCTTTTCCCCTCCTGCTGCTGCAAAGGGCCTGATGTGCTTCACGGCCGCTGCTCGGCTGTTTCGCTGCGGCTGCTGCTTCTCCCTGTTTGTCGCACGCGTGACGCTTTTTAGCTGCTGCTGCTGCTGCTGTTATTGACGCGCACGCGCGGGCGTGGGATGTTGCTCAACAAAATAAGGCAGCTTCTGCAGCTTCTCGCCTGCCTGTTCTCCTCTGCTGTTCAAGCTTTTACACACATACAAGTGCCCGTGTGTCTGCTGCTGATGTCGCTCACCGCTCTGCAACTGCTTCCCGCTGCTGCCGTTGCTTCTCGTTGGCTTGACCTACGACGTCTTCGCTGCGCGTTATCGTCTCTCCCCGGTGGCTCTGCTTCTTCTGCTGCGCTGCTGCCTCGCATGCATTCTCCTGTTGCTGCCCCGTCCTGCTTCTGCTGCTACTTCTTCTTGACGCACTGCTGCTCCCGCCGCCTTTTGCTGCTGCTGCTGCTGGAGGCATCTCCCTGCGAGAGAGTCGCCTCACCTGTTGCTGCAGCAGGTGTCTGCTGCTGCTGCGCTGCTTGCTACTCCCCGGTGCCGCCTCAGCTCCATGACCTGTCGCTGCTGCTGCTGCTTTATCTGTGCCGCTGTTGTTGCTCGTCGTCTCCTGCGTCCGCTGCTGCGGCTAAAGCTGCGGTGGCGCCAGCTGCTGCAGCACCCTGCGCTGATGGCGGCGCTTTGCTAATCTATCTCAGCCTTGTCCTCACCGGCTACGGCTTGTTTCTGCCAAGTGCCTCGTGACGTTCCTTCTACTGCTGCTCTTTCCGCTGCGGCAGCTTCTTTAGCTGGTGATGCTGCGCGTACTGTCTTACCTCCCGCCGCGCCGCGACCTCCTCCGCGCTGCTATTGCTACTGTTGCTGCTGTTGCTGCTGGTGTGCCTCTATGTCTCTTCTCCTGCTGCTCCTCCTGCTAGTGCTGCCTTGTGCAATGCAGCTGCGTTTCTGCTACTGCGCCTGCCTCTGCACCTGCTGCTCCTGCTGCTGGGTGTCTGTCGCCAGTGCTCCATCCCCTGCTGCTGCAGTTGCTGCTATGAAGGCGGTTGGGGTGTGCGATATTGCTGCTGCTTCTGCTCTGATGTTGCAGGGGAGTGCCGCCGGCTCTGAGCGGGCGAATGCAGAAGCTGTGCCGATCCATCAGGCAGCAATTTCTCTTCTGCTGTTGCTGTCTGCGCGTATTTTTCAGCAGACGCCGGTAGAAAGCGGGGGGGCGAAGGCAGGGATAGAAGACGTGTCCAAGCACGAAGTGGAGGCACCGAGAAGCGGAAAACTAGCGGGGAAGAGACACCGACGAGGCAGGAAGAGGAGAAAAGGGGGCGCACAGGAAAATGGAAACGACAGCAAAAGAAGAAAACTCGCAGGAGAAGAACGGCACAGAGGAGTGTGTGTGGGGAGGAGAGGAGAGTCAAAGAACGGGGAAGAGAGAAGGAGGAAAAGAAAAGCAAACACGGGGCAGCAGTCCTGGGACGCGGCGGGGGGCCAGGAGTGCGACAGCAGCAACAGCCAGAGCCGATGCGGGCAACTAATAATAGCTCGACCGGCAAAAGAAGAAGCAGCACCAGGAGACAGACGGCAGCAGGAGGATGGCAGCAGCAGCGGGAGACAGACAGCAGCAGCAGGAGAAGGGGAATAGCAGCAGCAGGAGGAGGAGGAGAATACCAGCAGCAGGAGGAGGAGGAGGAGAATACCAGCAGCAGGAGGAGGAGGAGGAGAATACCAGCAGCAGGAGGAGGAGGAGAATAGCAGCAGCAGCAGCAGGACACCGGTAGCAGCAGCAGCTAGCGCAATTCAAGAGTAGAATGTGATAGTAACGCAGGAGCAGAAGAAGAGAATACAAAAGAAGAGGATGGAGGAGAAGACGACGAAAGAGGCCAATCAACGTGAAAAAGGGAGAGAAGAAAAGAGAGGATAAGAGAAAGCGCTAGAAAAAGGAAAAGCCGTGAGGAAGAGCAAAAGAAAAAAACAGAAGCTGCTTGGTTGCGTAGTCGAGAAAGAGCTGCAGCTGTAGCCCTAACGACGTGGTAGGTCCTCCGCAAGCAAAGAGCAGCAGCAACTTGAGCAGGCAGCAGAAGACTTCCCAGCAGAGCCGAAGACACCGAGAAAGAAGCAGCAGCAGGGTGAACGTGGGGGGAGAAAAGAGAGAAATCAACGAAGTACAGATAAGAATTCGTACAGATATATTCCTATCATTTAACTTCCATGTTCCCTACAAAAGTGTACACACATACGTATACATATATATATATATATGTATAGGTATTTGTCTATGTGTGTGGTGGCGTGGCTGCATTTCTCCTGTGATGGTTGGGGAGGGCCGGTAAAGTTTCATTTGCTTGCGCAACGCTACTTCTTCAAGGAGGAACAGCTGCTTGCAACTAGATGTGCAACGCACATGTTAGGTTCGGAGAAAAGGGGCGAAGGTCATTTTCAGCGGCGTGGGGACACCTCATCCTCGGCGTTTATCTCTCCTTTTGGGGCTTGATAGAAGACAACGTTTTATCATTGATCCATCGTTCCTTGTTCTTGCTTGTTTTCATATACTCTTCACAAAGGTCTCTTCTGTGGCTACGTAGATATACATACATATATATCGAGATAATCAGAGAGAGAGAAAGGGAGGGCAAAGAAGTGCATGCCAGGAGGCAAGTGACGCATGCATTGGCTGGTTTTCTCGTTTGTGGTCAAAGAGTCTTGTGTCCGCGTAGGAAGTTCTCCATATTTGAGAAGCATGCAGACTCCCCGTCCACGTGCACCTGTCACGCCGCGTCTCTTGAAAAACTTCCGGCGAAGATAATCTGTGCGATGCACGCATCCATATTTACCTGCGTATATACGTATACATTATCTGCATCTGTCTCTACATTTACGTATACAACGTTTTGACATGTACACGTGTGTATTTGTGTATGCTCGTACATCTACTAGTTCCACAGCATCTACCTGGATCTGTGTGTATATATATATGTATGTCTGTATACGTGGCTACGCCTGTATACGAGGTACATATATTGTATCCCCAGCACTTGTATGTTCTGTATATTATCTGCATTTACTTGCATATATATCCACCTTCATATTTTATACCCGCCATATATCTATGTAATTCTGTATGTGAGTTTGTATGTATGTACACGTGCTACACTTGTAACAGCGCACTTCTAAGCACTACTGTCACTGTGTCGCCATTTCCGTCCATTCAAATGTATATGTATATGTGTGTATATAAGTGTAAATGTATACTGATGAATGCGTTTCTTCCGACAGACACGACGTACTCCTTATACTTGCGAAGCTGCTCTTTATACATATGTATATGTATTTGTGCGAATGTGTTTGTCCGCGTCCTTCTCCCGTTTCTCTTTCTCCTTATAATAAAACATCGATACACCCATACGTATATGTAGTTCTCTGTATACGTGTTTGTATGTGTATGTTCATCTTCTTCCACACATATGACACACGTCTCTGTATCTTTCTACGAATGGGAGTCGCGTACAAGTCTGTGTCTCCCAGTCTCTCCTCCTCTCTCTACATATGCATAGGGTCGTGTGTCTCTGTACACACACGTGTGCGGGGACAGTTATATACATATACGCGTCTCTCTTTGTCTGTACCTCTTTCTGTGTATCTTTCTCTTCCTTTCTCTTCTTGATGATACATGATTCAACATGTGTATCTGCCCAGGATGTGTCCCCCTACGTGTAACCTCTGTGCACATATATATATTTATATATACACATGTAGATGCGTGCCATTGTGTTTGCCTGCCTGTATATTTCCACCACACGACCCACTTACACACATAAGCCCTATGCAGGCACATTCCTCCTATAACAGGCATCCCCTACACAGGTGTATATGTGTCTGTGTGTACACGTGGATTTTGTAAGCGTCTTCAGGCCGAGAAAGTGGACAACTTTGAACTTTTTCTTTCTCTTCCGTCGCTTTCTTTGTATGTGGAGCTACTGATGCCCCATCACTACACACACGCATATATAATTAGCGTGAACTGTGTCACGAGGAGCGCTAAAAACCTTTGTGCCAATGCTGCCAGTGGGCAGCATAAAAGGCCACGCAATCAGGTACACTATTGAGGCTGTGGATCTGGCTTCTCACACGTAACAGGGATATACTGACGTGGTCATAGACGAAATCCTCCGAATATGGTACGAATATATACATATATATGTATACATAGTACAGATACGTGTGCTTTTGTGCATATACACATGTGCACATATATATTGGTGGCGTGTGGGAGTGTGTGCGGCTACTTGTAAAGAGAGCGAGGCAGCAGCAGCGACACGGCGGCAGCACCGGCCGGTGCCCCGCAGTTTTTGTGCTGCGTCGCAGCAGGCGTTTTGTTGAAGAAGCTGTCGCGCTCTTCTTTACCAGCGAAATTCTGCTGCAGTTCAGGAAGACGCGTTTTCCTGCGGGTGCTGCTCTGCATACGGCCGCTTGCCCGCTGCGGAGACACGGGGACACATTAGGCTAAAATGCGAGTATATTTCCACACACGTGCGCACAGGAAGTACTCTGTTGACTTTAACAAATTTAAATCTGCGGAACGTTTATCGTCTCCTTCATAGAAAAGGACAAGAGTCCACCTACGTATCTGGTAGACGTTGTTTACGCGGACGTACACCCGCAGCCGTGAGCCAACCACCTATACCGCTATATATATATATATGTTTGGTAGTGGGTTTCTATCAGTCGCATCCAGCAACATACGTGAACACTCACACATGTAGCGTATTTTAAAATAGTTTCTCTCTGTCTATATATATATAAATATACACATCCATATATACATATAGGTAATACATATATAGTAGAGATGCGTACAGGTGAATTTCTACGTCAGCGTTGCTTTGTGTGTGGGGTGTGTGCGTATGCATACACGTATATATATATATATATATATATCTGTATTTCGGTAGCGGATAAGGTTCTCCTGCAGTCTTCCGTAGGAAGTTAGAGATATCGTAGTCGTTCCTTGGGATCCACAAAAGAAGAGGGAAAAACTGCTGGACTTTCTTTATTCGCCCCACACACATACACACGCACACGTATGTACCTGCAGGTTGATAAAGGAGAAAAGGCATCCATCTGCTGCTGTCGACAAGGGCTTCAGTTGCCGATGCGGCGTGAACCGATTTGAGCAAGTACCTGCAGCACGAGCTGCTCTTCGCTGCTGCTATTTCGCGTCCTCTCACGTGTGTTTCTCCCTCGCAACACAGCAGCAGCAGGCTGTACAGCAGCAGCCACGCCGTTGACAGCAGCAGCTCCTGTGGGAGCGACAGGTGCACCGCCGCCAGCAGCAGGAGCAGCACCGCCAGCAGCAGGAGCAGCACCGGCAGCAGCAGGAGCAGCACCGGCAACAGGAGTCGCAGCAGCAGCGGCCGCGAAGATAGTAGGCGGGGCTGCGATGGCAACGCCAGCAGCAACACTGCGACGCCTGTCGAAAGAAGCATCAGCAGTGTCACTAGCGACAGCAGCAGCACGAGCAGCACCAGAAGGCACAACACCAGCAGAGCGAGTAGCAGCAGACGCTGGTCTCGCCGTGAATTGCTGCTGCTGTCTTCTGCCCCCTGCCCTCTGTTGCTGCGGCCGCGCTCCTGCAGGGGCGACTGCTTCTGCCACCGGCGTCGCAGGTGTTTCGTCTTCTTCCTCCTTTGCTGCAGCTGCTGCCTGCGCTCTCGCAGCGGCCCTTCCTGATGCTCGTGACGCATATTTCCCTGCAGCGGCGACCGAGTCGTCGACGCAGCGATCCGGCGACCTCCTGCGTCCACGAGAGCCGTCGTCTGCTACAGCGGAAGCAAAACACGTCCTGCTGCTGCTGCTTTCTTTCTCCTGCGGCAAATCACAAGAGACGAGACCGGCTGGCGCGCAGGGAATTTTGACAAAAAATGAAACGACGCATGTCATCTGCGAGGGCTGAAGACCAGGCAGCACCACACATGTGCACACCCAGCACCTACTCTCACATACAGCAGCAACATCTGCCTCACCGGAGTAACGCAGATAAATCTTCCTCATCATTCTACCTTTAATACACCGATACATACACCTCTATGTGTATGCTAACGCGCACTTCCATCTACTTATATACATTGAAGATACATAGGTACGTTCACAGGATGAACTTCCTGCGCCCCTGCACATATACGTAAATGTCGACGTATTGCTACCTGCCTCGGTACAGACATCTATCGAATGTTGGTCTCCACATCAATCTGTCTACCTACGTCTCTACATATACGTCTACGTTTTACTGTTGATCTTCAAATACTTCTCATTCACTCCCTCTATACATATTATCTACATATCTACAAATTTTAGTATTTACCTATAAATCCTTCGAACTCACTCTCTCTCCTGTATCATATATCTATACTTTAAAGTGTAAACCTCTAAATCCCTCTCCCTCACGGTTTCTCCCTCTCTCTACATATATATAACATATATATATAGCATATATATACATATATATATACACGTGTGTATATGTATTGATGCATATGCGCGTATACACAGGAAGGTCTACACACATACACACACACAGAGGTTCCTTCCACATGCATGCACATCCTTATAAATATATATATATATATGTAATACACACTTGTACGTTGATAAATACTGACAATACAACTTCAGCCCCATACATATGTATATATATATATAGTTATTGTCACTATGTGCCTATATATATATATTATCACTATGTGTTCATATGCGTTAATCCCTGCCTACACATATATATATATATACGAAGATGAGTATACGAAGATGAGTACATTTACACTGATATACGTGGCACAGCCGACGCGACATATGCGTACACATATGTATGTATTTCCCTGTTTATATATATGTATGCGTGCGTATAGCAGAGAGGCACACAAAGGAAGTGGTTAGAGATGTATGCCGTCGGCTTGAATATTTCCTTTTATATAAGTGTATACTGGCGAGCTCTACTACACTATATACATGGATATTTCCCTGTATACCCTGGCGTCTATGTGCATGTGCTTTCCTCCCGCTTTCTCTCCGTCTTTTTGGCGCTGCTTTCTTCCTTTGCCAACTTTTTATATATAAACAGCAACACCAGCAAAATCACCTTCCTATCCATCTGCCGAGAAGTCTGCGCCGTCTTAAGGAAGTTTCGCATCAACAGCTGCAGCACAGCAGCAGCAGCAGCACAGCAGCACCAGCAGCACAGCAGCAGCAGCAGAGGTGTACACATGCAAACATACGTAGTAAACACACTTCGTAAGGTTTTACTTACTCGAATAGCCGGTGGTCTCTGGCTGCTGCTGCTTCTTCTTCTCTGTTGGCGTCGACTTGCTGCTGCTGCTGCTGCAGGCAGCACTTCTCCATCCGACGCGGTTAGCGTGCCACTCCTGCTGCTGCTGTTGTACATGCGAGGGCTGCTGTCGCTGCTGCTGCTGCTGTGCGGCGCATACACGAACGCAGGCAGAGCCGCAGCAGCAGGAATTTTGATTCGAAGAGATGGGGACGGTGCCGCTTGAAAAATGCTTCCTCCACCGTCCACAGCTGCTGCTCCGCCTGCTGCGCTGCCTGCTGCCTGGCGCATGCGCAGCCTCTCGGCAGGGCCGCACACACTTGCTGCCACTGCTCCATGAATATGAGAAAATGTTCGTCTCCCTGTAGCACTCCAGAGCCGTTTCTCCTCCACCTGCTGCTCTTCAAGACGCTCCTGTCGCCGCTCCTGCTGTCGCTGGTCCTGCTGCTCTTCAAGACGCTCCTGTCGCTTCTGCTGCTGCCGCCGCGCTTCACGACGCCGCTGTTGTTGCAGGTGCTCTTCAAGAAGCTGTTGTTGCAGGTGCTCTTCAAGAAGCTGCTGCTGCCGCTTCTCGTCCTCGTGAAGCTGCTGCTGCTGCTCTTCACGACGCTGCTGTTCACGCAGTCTGCCGTGCTGAATTGGCTGCTGCCTCCGCCGCGGCACCTGCTGCTCCTGCAGTTGCACGAGTTGCTGTTGCGTAAGTCGCTGCCCCTGCTCCTTCCGCTGCTGCTGCAACACAAATCGCGACGGTTCGCGAGGGACAGCAGCAGCCCGCTGGTGAGAAGGCGCATCGTCTGCCTCTTGCCAGCTGCTCCACGCCGCATCTTCGAAGGAGATTTCTTTCCCTGTTGCTCTGCGGCTGCTGCTGCTTTCACCTGGCTCTGTAGAGGTTCCTGCTGCGGCGCCTTTCCGCAAATACTCTTCTTCACGCTCTTCTTGTCTCTTTCCGCTGTCGCTGCTCCTGCTGCTATCTCTTCTCCCGCTGCTACTCATCGGGGAAACCACCGGCGCTGCAGCTGTTGCTGCTACTTCTGCTGTCCCTGCTGGCGCTGCTCCTCTCGCTGCTGCTGCTGCTTTTGTCCTTGCTGCGGCTGCTGCTTCTGTCCTTGCTTCTGCTGCTGCTGCTTCAGTCGTTGCTGCTGCCGCTGCTTCTGTCGTTGCTGCTGCTGTTGCTTCCGTCGCTGCTGCTGCTGTTGCTTCTGTCGCTGCTGCTGCTTCTATTGCTGCTGCTGAGGCAGTGGACCTCTGCTGTTCGAATACTTTGCTGCTGATGCTCCTCCTAATTCGGGCTCCCAGCCGCAAAGCAGCTGCTGCTCTTTCTTCTCTCTCTCGTCTCGCTTCGCAAGCCGTTTCCTCCTCTTCCCTCTGCAGACGCATGCGCGCAACAGCAGCCTCTTTCCCGCGGGACGTCTCCGCAGGACTGCTGCGGTGCTGTACTCCTGTGCAGCGGAAAAGCGAAGAAGGAAGCGCATCTCGAGCAGCAGCAAGGAGACGATCCGCTGCGTCCTCGCTGTCCTTCCACAATTCTTCACCTTCTTCGTCTGCCTTTTCCCCCTTTCGCTCTTGGAACGCTGCTGCTGCTGTTGCTGCTGCGATATCCGGGTCTTCCCCCCTTGTGGGCTGCTGCTGCAGCTCTTTTTGCTCATGCTGCGTCTCCCCCACGTGCTGCTTCCGCTGTTTCTCCACCGCTGCCTCTCGTTCCACCCTGCGTTCCCCCTGCTGCTGCTGCGTCATCCTCTTCAACCCTAGCTCCTGTAAGGCAAGCGTGCCCTGTGGTGTGGCAGCAGCAGCAGCAGAATCCCGGAAGATGCGCTGCTGCTGCATTGCGCGAGCCGACTGCTGCTGCAGCTGCTCAAGAGGCAGCCGAGGCACTGCACACGCCGCGCGTGCTCCTCCTCTGCTGTTCTTGTCTGCGGCTGTTGCCGCTGCCCTTCCTCCGCGTCTCTCTCCTCCTCCTGCTCCTGCTGCTGCTGCTGCTGCCTCAAGGTCGTCCCCATCAGGGTAGTTGCTGCTTGCGACGTGTCTCTGCTTACGTTCCCCATGTTCGCCAGCTCGAGAGCTTGCTGCTTTTTCCCCTGCTGCTGCTTGTTCGCTGTATCCTTCTGCTGAACCGCTTCCCTGCTGCTGCTGCTTCTTCCCGCAGTTCCCTCGCACGACCGTCGAGTCCGCTGTGCCGTCTCTCCTCTCTCTCTGTGAGTCGCCTGTCCCTTCACGACCCCCAGCAGCTGCAGCGCGAGGAGCAGCATCAACAGCATGAGCAGCAGCAACAGCAGGGGCAGCAGGAGCGGCAGCACCAAACGCAGGAGCACCGTGACCGGTAGGAGCAGCAGCACCAGCATGTTTAGGAGCAGCAGCATGCGTAGGAGCAGCAGCCGCATGTGTAGGAGCAACAGCGAACCCGGCGCCAGGATGTGGCATGGTATTTTCTGTGTAGACGTTTCTGCCCGTGATGTCTCTCTCCATACGAAGAGAATGCCTGACCGCAGCAGCGGCAGCAGGTGCTTCTACCTGTGTGTTGCGATAACTGCCGCGGCTGCTGCTGCTGCTCTGCTTCTGTATCATCTCGTCCAAATTAAATTTTTCGCGTGGGCCTTCTACACGCAGGTGCCCTGCTGCTTTCCTCGCCATGCTTTCGCTTCGAAAGACTTCGTTGTTTGTTGGCTGTCTTGTCTCGTGTGTCTCCCCTCCGCGGTGGCTTCTCTTGTCTCCCCTTTCCCTGTCTCGTCTCTGCTCTCCCGAACGGTGGGGTTTGTCTTCGTGACGATTTCTCCCAGGACTGCGGCGTTGGTCTTCTTCGACTCCCCCCTCCCTGCCGCTGCTGCTTCTCCTGCTGTTGCGGCGCCGTCTGCTGCCGTCGTCGCTTCCTCTGTCCCTGCCTTTATCCCTGTCTCCAAAACGAATATCCCCCTGTCTCCCTGTCTCGCCAGCTTCTGCGTGTCTCTGCGTGTCACCTGCGTTGTTGCGAGCTGCGCCCGCTGCTCTCCCGCTGCTGCTGTCTTCGCTGTCTCTCCTGCTGCTGCTGCTCTCGCTTCTGCTCCTGCTGCCCTCCCCTGCTGCTGCGGATGCAGTGTGAAGACTGCCGCTGCCTTTTCTTCTCCTCCCGTCGCTCTGTCTTTTGAGAGCCGCCCAAGATGAAGTGACGCTATGAAGAGCGGACAAAATATCTCTCTCTTCCTCTTCGAATCTCCTGCTTCGTCGCGGTGGCCCCATGCTTCCCTCTCCGCCTGGAGCTGTCACACTTGCTGCTGCTGCTGCTGTTGCTGCTGCAGAAACAAACTGTTTCTCCCTTCTTTTCTTCTCCTTCTTCATTTCTCTCTCCTGCCGACTGTGGCTGCGTCGCTTGACAGCAGTTCTTTCCACGCCCTCCCCACGTGCGTGTCCTCTCTGCCCATGGACACGCGAGTCTCGTCTCCCCGTCTCGTCTTTGGTGGCCAAGCCAGAGGTGCGCAGACTGCTGCCCAGGCCCCGTCTCCTGCTGCCTTCCCCCCTTCGGCCGGTGGGTGTGCCTATGCTGCTGCTGCTGCGAAGACTTTTTCCCTGTTCTCTTTTAGAAGTAGCGTCACCGCTGCTGCTGGATTTTTCCTTCTCCCTACGTCGTCCTCGTGTCTGTTTTTCTTCTTTTCTTCTTCTTTCTTCACGTTTCCTTTCTTTTTCTCGCGATTTTCCTGCTGAAGTTCGTCTGCGGTTGAGTTCTGCTGCTGCTGCTCCTGCTTCTTCTTCGTCTCCTCTTTGAGGTTCCCTGCCTTCTCTGCTTTCTTTATCTCTTCTTCCGGCCGCTGCTGCTGCTGCTGCATGTCTCTGGGTGTCGGCCTCCCGGCTCCCCTTTCTTCCCACACCTGCTGCTGCTGCTGCCTTGCTTCCAGTGTCGGTGCGAGGGCGTCTTCCTGTGTCCCACTTCAGCAGGAGGCTGGAGCGCAGACGGCGCACCCCACTTCTGCTGCCGCGCAGTTCTCGAGATTTTGATTTGCGCAGCTCCTTGGTTTCTTCTTCTCTCTTCAGCCGAGACACAGACGGCGAACGAGACACAGGAGGACGAGGAGGAGAACGCGGGACAGAAGACGCCGAAGAAGAATAGGAAAGCGACATGGGAGACGGCGAGGAGGGAGACGAACGTGAAGACGACACCGAAGAAGAAGAATAGAAGGAAGACGACACCTCCGACAGGGTACTTCTCTCCTCTTCAGACAGTCTGCTGCTGCTGATGCTGCTGCGCGCTTCTGAGGTCTCGGAGACCGACGGGGAAGGACGCAGCTCTTCCTGCTGCTGTAAGAGCAGCGCCTGCTGCAGCCGGATGTCGTCCGCAGTCGCTGCTCGAAGCGGAAGGCCTGCAGCCATCAGCTTGTGATAAATGGCGTAGCGAAGCGTCGCAACAGCAGCTGCAGCAGGAATGTTCCGCAGAGCTTCTCCTGGCGGGGCGGGGGGCAGCAGGGGCACGGCCTCCGCCGCTGCCAAGAGTCTCGCGCGATACGCGGCAAGTCCTTCCTCCTCTTCTTCCCCTCTTTCTCCTGCTGCCGCTGGACTGACACCCCTGCTGCTGGTGCACTGCGCCTGGAGCAACGCCAGCCACTCCGCAACCAGTTCCTCGCTTTCCGCCGCCAGCAGCAAGTAGCCTGCCAGACGTCCCGGCTGCTCGAGATCAAGCTTGACTATCTCCATCCCATGCGGGTAGTCGCCACGCGCCAGGGCCGTGAGGGCCGTCGCTCCTGCTGCAGCAAACGATCGACAGATCACTGCCTCGGAGAGCAGCACGGCACTCTCGAGCGGGGCAGAAGCGTCTGCTGCTGCGGCGTGGACGCACAAGTACCGGTCTCGCAGGGAGACCATTCGGATGTCCCATTCCGGGTGCAGGGCGTCCCTGTGACGAAGCGAAGAAGAAGGGCAGGAGACGAAACTCGGGGAAGGAAGAAGAGACACGAAAAAGGAAGAGACGACCACACACACAGAGAGACAGGGAGACAGCACGACACACAGACAGACACAGCAGCAGGGGACAAAACCAGAGAAAGCGACAGAGAGGAAAAGAGGAGAAGACACAAAGCGAGTGGCGACAGCCAGCGAGACAGGGAGACGGGGAGAAAAACGAGACAGCAGCAGAGAAAAAGAGACACACACAGAGAGACGGAGACGGGGAGAAGATAAAAGAGAGGGAGAGGGAGACACACAGAGAGAGACACGCGGAGACCAAATAAACGGACGGGGGGAAGGCCACCAACAATTCGACGAAACAGGGGAGACACGGAGGACGGAGACGAGACACAGAAGGGGGACAAACGTCGATTAACACGGGGAGGGACGGCGCAGAGAAGAAAGGGGGAGTTCGCCAGGCCAGCCGGAGACGGGAGGAGCGTCAAAGGCGAAAACACAAAAAGAACACGAAAAAAGACGAAGAAAAGGAGAGACACAGCCAGAAATACGTAAATGGAGGACGAAGGGGGGGGGGCCGAAGAGGGTGACGTACAGAGAGACAGCGAGCGCGCGAGCAGCAACAAAAAGAAGAGCAGCAAGAAGAGGAGACGTCGCGACAAATGCGTACGAAACGTGAAGAAAGGAGGGCAGCAAAAAATCAGAAAAAGAAACCAAATACAACGGGCACAATAGAGAGACACACGAAACATATATATACACGTACTGATACACATACACACATATATATGTAACTTCGTACATATATGTACGCCAGTGGGTATGTACATAGAGAGTATACGTTGATACATACATAGCAGGATCGATTTGCACGTATATATATGTATATAGGTCAACACACATGAAGATACACACGTATACATCCTGATACATATATACGTATATATGTGTGCATGCACACACAGAGAGAACACACGTTGATATATATGTGGACATGTATATATATGTGACGATATACAAATACTTATGTATATGTATATACATATATATACGTGCAGGTACATACAGAGAGAATCAAGCCTGGCATATACATAGGAGGGCAGGTAAATGCATATACATACACATGCTGACATACAAATATGCCTGTGTGTGTACATATATACGTGTATAGACGTGTTTGTGTACACACAGGAGAGAATATACGCTGATATAATATACATAGGATTGATTTATACATATATATATGTGTGAGAGACGGAGACAGGAAGAGAAGGCGACTGCGAGGAGGAGGAGGAGACAGAGACAGAGGGAGGAAAGGGGGAGACGGGGAGACGGGGAGAGACGGAGACGGAGAGACGGAGACGCGCACATGAACGCGTCGAGAGAAGAGAAAGGGAGCAGCATCCTAATATAAATGTTTTCCCCACACAAGTGTAGACACCTACATACAAATGTATGCATGCATTGATCAGCACAGATAGATATACAGAGACACAGACACACACATACACATACAGAGATATGAACACAAACATACATATGCAGGAGTAAACTTCTTGCATACAAAGAGAGAGGTCAGACACACACACACATACGTATACGTGAATAGAGAAGTATTTGTTTGTAGTACGTATATGTCAAGTATGTATGTATACACACACATATATATACATATATATATACGTATACATATATACACACACGTATATATATGTTGACTTGTGCATCTCTGTGTGTGTGTGGAGGTGGAGAGGAGGGGGTCGCGCACGTACTTGCGAACGAAGGCTTGAAAGGTCGTCGGTGCTGCACGGAAAAGGGAGGAGGAGAGACGGAACGTGGGCGGAGTGGCAGAGGGGGGTGGAGACAGGAAAGTCGGCGAAAAGGACGAACGCAAAAAGAAAGGAAAAGAAGAAAGTGGGGAGGAAGGGAGGAAGGGAGAAGAACAGAAAAAACCAGAAGTGAAGAGGACGGGGAAGACGAAAAGACAGAAAAGAACGAACGCAGAGAGAGACGGGGAGACAGGGAGACGGGGAGACAGCAAGGGGAAGAGGCAAGGCGAGAAGTCGAGAGATGACGAGGAACAGCAGAAAGGAGGAGAGGAAGGAAGCGGACAAAAGGAGGAGAAAAAGAAAAGGTCGAAAAGAGGGAAATGAGAGGTTGACAACGAGACAGAAACAGGAGGACGTGAAGAGGAGACAGCAGTACACACACTCCTGGGCAGTCCGGGTATTTTTTTTCGAAAGGAAGCAGGAAGGGGAGAAGAAAACAGAAGATTTAATCGCCGTGGTGGGGGTGGTAAGGAAATGCTGCAGGTCTACACATATATATATGAAGATATAGAGAGAGAGACACAGGCAGAGAGAGAAAGTACAGGTATGGACTACTATATATGGAGAGAGAAAGAGGGAGAAAGAGTAGATAAGGAGGTACATTTACATATATATATATATATATATATGTATACAGATATGCATGCATCGAAACGCTAAAGACACATACATATATATAGAGAGAGAGAGAGAAAGAGAGAGGGAGAAAGAGTAGATAAGGAGGTACATACATTTATATATATATATATGTATACAGATATGCATGCATCGAAACGCTAAAGACACATATATATATATAGGGAAACAGAGAGAGCGCGAGGAAATATAGATACAGAGTAGAGTAGATATATGCAGATATATCAAGAGGACAAGAGACGGAGAGAGAGATAGAGAAAGAAAAGTGAGGAAATACAGGAACACACGAAGATACAGATATACGTCTATGCATCTATCAACATATATGTGGAGGGGGAAGGGGAGAGGGAAGCGAGACAGAGAGATCAAGATGAAGAGGGAAAGGAAGCGAACGAAGGGGAAGAGACAGCGAGACGAGACAGGGAGACAAGACAACGGAGAAGAGACAGCGGAGAAGAGCGCGGTAGGAGGAGACAGAGAAGGAGACAGGGGAGACAGGAGAGATCGAGAGGAGGAAAACGAGAGTCCAAAGAGAGAGCAGAGCGAAGCAGAGCGACGAAGAAAAGATGAACGCGAGACAGGAAAAGAAAGGAAGAAAAGCAGAAAATGAGAGAAACGAAGAAGGGAGACGAGACACGGAAACAGGAGAGACAGCGACACAAGACAGAGGCAGGAGAAACAGAGAGAGAGGAACTTGCCTTTCTGCAGAAAGAACTCTCTGTAGGGAACTCTTCCATATTTATAAATGATCGGCTTTGTGGCTGCTTCTCTGGCCTGGGCACGCGCGTACAGCAGAGCTTGCTGCTGCTCTTCTTCAAGAGCGCTCACGTAGTCGGAGGGCCAGCCAAGCAGAGGGACGGGCCGAGCAGAGAAGAAATCGAAAAACTGCGTGAGGTCGTGCCACACATTCGTCAATTTCTCCGAGTGACCCACCACCGCCTGCATGCGCAGCAGCCGAAGACGCGGAGGAAAACGAACCGCAGACAAAACGGGAAAACGAGAGCAAATGCAGGACGGAGAAGGCGGCAGCAAACACGCAGTTCGTATCAAACGAAAAAGTTACTGTCCAGCGTCTACAAGTACACATCTCTCTCTCTCTCGCTTTGTATTTGTTTAGACACACCTATACTTATATGCTGTATATAGACAGAGAGTGGGAGTAGATACATATATATATATGTATGTGTAGAAAGAGAGAGAGATAGATAGATGCATGGGATGTATATATATACGTGTATGTGTATATATTTATGTATACGCATACAGACGGACACACACACACACACAGAGACTCACAATTTTGGTGCGGCAGCAACAGCAACAGCAGGGGCAGCAGCAGTAGGGAAGGCGGCAGCAGGGCAGGGACACGAGTTACACACCTGTCGAGGATGTCCCTCTGGGCAGAGGCAGCAGCAACAGCAGCAAGAGTGTCTACTAGCGTTTCTCTCGCGGGGAGACGAGACAGAGAGAGAGGGACAAGAAGGCAGGAAGGGAGCAAGGCAGACGGAGACACGCAGAGAGACGGGGAGACGGAGACGGAGAAGGAGGGCAGGAGGAGGTGGCCGTTGTGGAGTTCGGAGCTCCTTTTGTAGAGCGTCTGCAGAAGCACCCCCCACGAGAAGAAGAGGCGCTTCTGCCTCACTTCGAACAGACGGAGGACGCGGACGTTTTTGTGGGGGGAGGATACGGAGACAGCAGAGGAGACGGGAAGCAAAAAGGGGGAGCCCATTCATCTTCTTTTGAAGGGAAACCAACAAACGTGGAAGTTACCCCCTGAACGTGGAGAAGAAATTCTTCGCTGTGAATATAAATATATATTATGTCCATATACATGTAATTCTCCACACACATATACATAGAGAGATACACTCATAGACGTATATATACATATATATTCGCGCATAGATACATGTGTAGATATACACTGCCATATGGACAGATACATACACATATGGAAGGCGAAGAGAACGGAGGTTTTGAAGGGGGGGGGGGGGGAAGAGGAGACGGAAAAGAATACGGAGAAAGAAAAGAAAAAAAGGCCAATTTTTTCTTCGAGAACATGAAAACACGTGCAAGTTACCTCTTGAACGTCATGAAAAAGTTCTTCGCTGTGAGCCACCTTCAACTTCCAGAAGGGGATCTCCAACGGCTTCTTCATATCTGCCGCCACAAAACATTCAAATATATCTCTCCATCAATTCATTCATTTAAACTAATACATATATCTATTCACCTACAAATACATATATATATGTCCACATACCTACATATATTCATAGAGATACGGCCATATATATATATATATATATTCTCTCATATATATATGTAGATATATGCTTCCATACGAATATATACGTATATACATATATACAGATTCATTCATATACATATACCCATAGATATATGTCTGTGTACAGGAAACACCCCAATATATATAAGTGCACACAGAGATACAACAGTATGTATAGATATGTATGCGTGTATATATATATGTAGAGGTAGATTTGTATACGTATTCATAGTAGTATAGTCTTATATATATATAGGGAGAGAGAGAGAGAGAGGGATACACCCGTACGTTTATATATATATATAGATAGATAGATAGAGTTTCACATATTTACGTGCGTAAAGAAATATTCCTATAAATATATATCACTAGAGACGTATTCAGAGAGATACACCCGAAAATATTCGCATAAATATGTATCCATAGGAATACCTCAGGAGAGACACATATATATATATATATATATACGCGTAGAGATCTATTCGTGTACACCTATATAGAGAGCTGTGAGCATTTGTATATAGCTAGATTTACATATATGTATATATTCATGAAGAATGATTCGTGTATACATATATACATAGAGATAGATACGCTGCTGCCTGTGAACAGAGTCACACACATGAAGTGCTGGACTTCTCCACATACATACACCCACCTAACACAACTATATATACATGTCATATGCTGACGTGTAGGAGTGTCACATGCATATGAATCTATATCATTTACTTCTAAGAGTGCTATACATAATATATCATATGACCTACTCACACGCCCAAAGACACAGATATAAACACAGAGTTCCTATACATACGGCTAGGAATGTTTTACATGCATGTTACACACGCCTACAACTGCTATCCCTCTACGTATATATATGTAAGAGTCGCAGGAGTGTTCTCTACAGGCACACACATATATATGTGGTGGCTTCTTTTTCTATATACAATCGCAGTATATACATATATGAAGAGATAGACACATATGACGTGGCTGTCTATGGGGCAGAGAGAGAAACACACACACACACACACACACAGACAGACACATTTACAGCAGATATTCGGGGAGACACCGTCCAGCTTTTAGTAGCTACATATACGTTTATATGTGCATCTATTGATATCAGAGAAGAGCCGATGACTCGTGTGAGAGCCTCCACATAAGAGAGGAAGATGTGCGTTCGGCTGCGGAGACACGAGCGCAAAACAGCACGAGACAGGGAGACAGATACTCCCACCCACACACATTCACACGCCCACACAGAGAGGACACGTATATATGTGTATATAGATGTATTTCACACACACATACACACACACACTCGATACGTGCGTACAAAAAGCATTCTCCTACATATACATATATAGAGGCCGGCAGAAAGGAAGAGACGGAGAGGCCTCGATTTCCACGTGTGTCTGTATACTTCTTGTGTAGCGCATGCAGAATATACGTATTAGACAAAAGTCGCCACTCTACGTCTTGAACAGACGTGCAAACAACCATCTCTACATACACAGTCATATATATGTATTCTCTCAATACATACAGATATACACATATATATCTCTTGGTGCATCTATATGTATTTTCTCAATACGTATAGATATACATATATATATCTCTTGGTGCATATATATGTATTTTCTCAATACGTATAGATATACATATATATATCTCTTGGTGCATATATATGTATTTTCTCAATACGTATAGATATACATATATATATCTCTTGGTGCATGCGCGCGCGCCCGTGTCTCCGAGTGAGAAGGGGTGTGTCTGTGCCCTTTTCTGCTCCTTTATTTGTCTTCCTCAGCCACGTCCATACGTGTATATGTCTGTGTGGACGCATATATATACATATACGTATACGACGTATAGAGAGAGAGAACGGCACACACACACACACACACACACACACACACATACATATCCCCATATATAATATATGCGTGTGTGTGCGCGCACGTGTGGGGTGTGTGGGGAGCGGGCGGGGGACGAAGCGAAAAGGACGGGAGACACACACACGGAGAGGAAAAGGAGGACGAAGCATACGAAGAAATGTGGGAGGATACGAAGAGGAAGACCTGCTGCTGCGGCTCCACAGCCCAGCAGCGCGACGCAGGAGGAGGAGACGCGCAAGAAGCCACGAAAAACGGAGACGGACAGAAGGCACAGACGAAGGCCAGAGAAGGGGAGGAGGACAGCAGCGGGGAAAAAAACGAAGGGAGGGGCAGCGGCGAAGGCCACAGAAGGAAAGGGACGCAGCGTCACTTGTCCGGCAGACGAGCAGCAGCAGAGAGCACACAGGGAGACGGAGACAGGAGAATACAGGGAGACGGAGACAGGAGAATACAGAGGGGAAGACACGAAGAGAAGAGAGGAGAGACCTCCTCACCTGGGAGAGAGTCTGAAGAAGAAGAAAGTAAGTTTTCGATAGTTGGCTTCAGATCCACGTACGCGTTGAGAGCTGCTGCAGGACTTATCGTCCCGAGCTTCCTCAGCAGCAACGTCTGGTGCTCCTTCGCAATTAAATACTCTCGAAAAATATCGCACTGCTTGTTCACGTATCTGCGAAACGAAGAAGTTCCACACACACGTGTTACTCGAGTCCCCCTCCACACATCCTCGACTTATATCCAAGTACATATATGTCACCCGACACATACGTATACACATATACATATATATATATATGTCTCGCTGTCTCTCTGTCCACACACACATACATATATATCACCCCAGGCATCCATATACATATACGTGTGCATATATATATATATGTCTGGATGGATGGATGGATGTCTGCCTGTATGTGTGTGTGTGTGTGTGTGTGTGTTTATCCATATTGGTATGGGCACACTCATATATATCAGGACATACACATATATATATATATATATGTAGAGAGAGAGAGGGCGATACACATACACATACATATACATATATATATATATATTTGTATAGGGGGTGCCTGTTTTTACGTGCGTTTGTATGTATGAAAGGAGACATGTATATACATATATGTGGCTGTGGGTAGGAAGACGTGTGAGGAGGATAGATATATACACACCCAACAGAGAGATCCACATACATATATTCTCCCATAATGCGTTTGTGTATCTTTCTCTCTTTTTAAAGTAGTAGACGCAGATGAGAGCATTTATAATAGTCGACGCCTTTGTACGTGGAAACTCACGTACACATATATATGTGTGTATCGGTATTGCTGCGTGTAACAGCGTGTGTGTGCGAAGAAGGGCGTCGAAAGCGAGGGCAGGAGACGAGACGAAAAGAAGCAGAGACACAAATCTCCAACCGTACAGAGACCGAGACGGCGCAGGAAGGGGAAGAAGAAGGGAGACGGACACACGCGCACACAGAGGGAGACACGGAGACACGAAGACCACACAAGAGACAGGGGGACCACATACATACATATATATATATAGTTTCACGGGGATACATATATGTGTGTGTAGGCTGCGTCCTCCTATATATGTATATGTGTATGGCCCTCTTTCGTAAGTCGAGAGATACGATGAAGATTTACACCTCTACACAAATTCCTACCCATAGATCAAGAGTCTGGGTATATACATATGTGTGTGGGTGTCGCTCTTTCGTTCTATGATTATATACATAGAAGCCCATTTGTATATATAGATGTCTTCTGTATGTCTCGCTCAATCTCTGTATGTACAAGTATATACAAATATATATATAGAGAGAGATACACACGGACAGTGTCCGATATACAACACTTGGTAGTGGTACAGAAGATGAGGAGATATATGGATGGACTACACATATGCATGTGTATATATGGATGGATTATATATGTGTATAGATACGTAGATGCAGCATCTGTGGATGTGTGGCGAACGCAGAGGAAGAGGAGGAAATACATGCATGTGTGTATGGGTGTATATATGTATGAGTCGATTTGCGTGGATTACATACGTGTGTATATGTGCCTCATATGTGGATGAACAAATGCGTTGCTGATAAGGAGTGGGTGTTTCTACAGTTGTAGAAAAGAGAAGAAGTACCCGCGCTGCTAAATAAAGATATAAACGAATAGGAGGACGTCCCTATACATATATATATATATATGTACGTGTGCATGCGGGAGTGGGCGTATATGACTATTAGGAGGGCGTAGAGAGGAGACATTGGCGAAGAATTTGAAGAAAAAAAGAAGTGCCGGAGGTTATAAAACACGCAGAAAGCGAGGGAGACAGACATATAGAGGGGAAGTCCTACATACAAGCACACATATACATATATGGGTATATGCATATGTGTGGATGCATGTGCGTGAATTGCGTGTATTTGCGGAGAATTTACAGGAAAAAGAGAAGTCCCGGAATGCTACAAAGAAGTATGGGGGCCGAAACGGAGAAGTACATATATGTACACATGTATGTATATGTGTGATTGCACGTCTATAAATGTAGAAAGGACTGGAAAGCGAGACAGAGACAGATATAGGGAAGAAGCACATACATACATGTGTATATACAGCAGCACGTCTGTAAATTTATTGAGAGTACATGCATGTGTGGAGAAAATACTCGCGAAGAATTTGAAGGAGAAAAAAGTGCCGGAGGTGCTCTGCAAGCGAGTGAGCGAGTGAGACTCCGGAATACGTACATATATACATATATATGTATATATGTGTGTGTGGATGGGTATATGTATGTATATGTATGAGTGGACGTGTATGAATGTGCGGGTATGGAGGATATATTTTACGAAGGACGAGGAAGACGCGTACCGCAGGTTTTCTGCTCCTTCTTGTTGCAGTTGTTTGATTTTTTGTTCTGCTGCGTCCTTCCGAGCGGCCAAGGCGACGCGGACTCCCTGCGGCAGCACAGACGACGCCGGGCAATTCATCAGAAAGTGGGGGGGAAAAGACGGAGAAAAAAAGCGCGAAGAGAAGAAGATGGGAAGTCGGGCAAAGAAGGGGGCAGACACGAGACGCGAAGGAAGCGGGGGGCACAGAAAGACCAAGAATACAGAAGTGGACAGAAACGCAGATATATGCATGCAAATAGAGAAGGGGATGGAAGACTCGACTCGGAGGGGTCGCTACAAAGAGCTGCCGACGTAATGACGGGGCATCGCAGCAAGGGCGGCCACTCTGTCTTCCTCACCTCTTCTTCGTCTTCCTCCCTTATACCCGTTTCATTATTCTTCTCCTTTTGTTTCTACGCCTTCTTCTCCTCAGCGACCAGGAGACGAGCAGCAGCAGCAGCAGCAAGTCGCTGCTGTCGGAGCGTGAGGCAGGGCGGAGTTACAGCAGCAGCCTCGACGATCAGCAGCAGCAGCAAAGCGGTGTGCAGCAGCAACAGCAAGAAAAGAAACAGCAGCAGCGGGGAACACAGGAAGAACAAGAAAAAAAATTGCGAAAGCAGCTGCAGCAGCAAGGAAACGAAGAGCAGCAGCGAAAGCAGCTGCAGCAGCAAGAAAATGGAGAGCAGCAGCAAACGCAGCTGCAGCAGTAAGAAAACGAAGAGCAGCAGCAAAAGCAGCAGCAGCACCTCCTCGTTCTCTTCGTCTTTCCCTCCTCCTTTTGTCTCTCCTTTCTCTTTCTCTACTTCATCCGCAGCAACACGTGGTTTGTCTTACGCTAAAGGCAGCTTGTAGCTTCTGTTCGTTTGCTCCTAACATGCGCTTCGCCAAAGCCTGAGCAGCAACACAGCAGTATTCAGCCACACCAATAGTCTTCCACTCTTTTCGACCTCATTTCTCTCCATTTACACATGCATATACACACAAATATACATATATATATATACATACACATGTACATTAATTTCTTCACATCTATATATATATATATAGATGTATATGTGCACTCCACAGGCATATACCCATAAGCAAAGCCATATATATATATATATACATACATACATGTATGTATACAGAGGAATGCAGACACTTGTACCCAGATGTGTATATATATATATGTATGTGAAGAACATACACACGTACGTACACTGTTTGCATTTCCCCTGGTACACACGAATTAAATATATATTGAACAAATACGGACGTGTATATATATATATGTACATATATGTGTGCATGTAAAGAAGGAGAAAGGGGAAAAGTATGTACAAATACTCTACGTACACGCATGTACAACGAGGATATCACCTATGAAATATATGTATATATATATATTCCGTTCCGCGTATGCATGTGTGGTGTGTATGCACATATATATATATGTCTGTTTTGGGGCAGAAATCAAGTTCTCTCCTGTCTATATACATATATTCATCTACACATATATATATAATGTGCCCCTGTATATATGCGTCTTTATTATATATATATATATATGTTTGAACGGAAGGGAAGAGAGGGGAAAATGTTGAATACTTACATCTCTTCGCATATATACACTGTTATTACGAACGCCTAACCATCAACTTTTGCATGCCACTACATATACTCGTACACATACATATATATATACATATGCGTATGTATGCATGCATAAAAGGATAGTCATATATATGTATATATATATGTATACGTATGTATGTAATGCATGGGTACCGTATATGTTTATATATGGACACGTAGATTGCATGTATGTACATACATACATACATACTTGGGAGTGTACATATATTCATCCTTGGGAGTATACGTATACTGCGTCTGTAATACACAGATATATATATATATATATGTACTCATTTGTACGTATGTACATATACATATACATATATATATATATATGTCAACTTACGTGTATTGTACGTGTGATTAATAGATATATATATATGTACAGATGTATATATATATGTGTCTCATTCTCTCCGTCTCTCTCTGTATATATATATATATATAGATTGATATATGATAACGTACGTGTATTGCATGTGTGATACATCTATACATGCATATTTTTGCTCGAATATGTTTATATATAAGATAGAGAAAAGCGACCTTCACGTGTACTTCCCTGCGTCGGATGTCTAGCGTCCTCAGCCATCCGTCCAAGAGAGACAGAGAGACACATATATATATATACATATATACATATATATACATAGAATACGTAGAGTAGATTACAGAGAGGTGAAGAAAAAGACAGAAATATACGCGCCGAGAAAGTGAGAGCGAAAGAACGACACTCGACGTCGAGTGTGCCACACATATATATGCACATGCACGCACACGTATGTGGACATATAGATCCCATGTGTATCAGCAGTGCATATATATATATGTATATGTGTATATATTTATATGGATAAGCTGATATACAAATGTATCTACAAGAAGAATGAGATACAGAGAAAAAGCAACACATATATATGTCTATAAACACGTACGCCCAGGTGGATCTACAAGATCATATACGCGTCAGTGCACACGCGCACTGATATACGACTATGAAGTATATATATGTGTGTATACGAAGAAGAAGGAGAGGACAGAAAGGGAGACATATATATAAGTTATACGTATTCATGTATATAATATACGTTTGTGTATAAACATATGTACACGTATATATACGTATATATATATACACGTAGAAATTATATATATACATATATACACGTATATCCACATATATATATATATAACTTCAGCAGTAGATACAGATGGGGTAGACTAGGGAGAAGAAGGGGAACGAATAAATGTTGTCGGATGGTGTGTGACGCACTTTAATGTTTTTAAGCGTCAGATCGATCGATCGGAGCTCCGTCACCTGCCTTGTTAACGCGAAGTAGTGACCTGATAGCTGCGCACGCAGAGAAAAAGTGGAATAAAGAACAGCATCCCCTAGCTGCAGCAGCAATAGCAGCAAAAACGGCGGCAGCACGGCGGCTACCACCAGCAGGAGCAGCAAGGGCGGGGGGCAGGCGTGGCAACAACAGCGAGCGCAGCAGCAGCAGCAGCACCCGCAACACGGGCAGCACCAGAAGCGACAACGACGCCGGGAGAGGAGCAACAGCAGCAGTACAGAAACGTTGACAGCAGAAAGCAGAGACCCAGAAGCAGCAACAGCAGCAAAAACTGGTGACAACAACAGCGGTAGCAACAGCAGCCGTAGCAGCAGGAGCGGTAGCAGCAGCAGGAGTAGCAGCGGTAGCAGGAGGAGGGGTAGCAGCAGGAGGGGTAGCAGCAGCAGCAACAGCAGCGGTAGCAGCAGCAGGCGCAGCAGCAGACGCGCCAGCAGCAGTCTACTACCAGCAGTGGGACCTGGGCAACATGAAAAGAGACAGCGGCTCGTCTGCTGAGCAGCAGCAGCAGCACGGGCATTCTTCGCGACTGCCGAGATGGGCTCTGAAGTATTGACGCGTCAGAGTGAGACGGGAAGAATCACAGCAGCAGGAGAGCAGCAGGAAGTGAAGTCAGAAACGAACGAGAAAAGGGAGGAGATGAAGCGCAGCAGCAAAGGCAGCTCCGAGGTCACAGGAAAATGAAGAGAACGCTGAAAAGACACCAGGCAGCGGTACACACCACTAGCCGGGTGCAGCAAGATGATGTACCTCAAGGAAAATCAGCAACACAATTGCCAGCATCGTCCTTGTGTCTCTGTGTGAAATAGATAAAGAAGATTCACACACGAAAACAGGCAGGCGAACAGGCAACTCCACGTCGCAAAAGAGATTATATATACCGACGCAGCTGAAAAGCAACACATACATAGACACATGCATATCTACGTTGAGAGATATATACATATATATATACACCATATATATATATACATACACGCACATATACGCATGCATACAGGCGTCGTTGAATCAAATAGACGAACTCGCAGAACTCCATTTATACATAAGTGTGTTCAGGTAGAGACGATGTACATATATAGATAGACAAAGAAGGAAAGAGACATGCATATCTATAAATACATATACACATACACGCGTGTACACAGGCGTCACTCAAAGACGAACTTGCAGACATCCACTTACATATATATATTTAGATGGAGACGACATATACGTAAATGTATATATAGAGAGAGAGACACACATATATATGTGTGTGTGTGCACATATATGCTTGTACACAAGCGTCGCTGAAAGAATAGAGAAACTGGCAGACATTACATATATATTTGTAGATAGAGAGAAAATGAAAAGATTGAGCCACACAGATAAGCAGGATAAGAAAGGAAGAGGGACGTATATGTATACCTGTCGATATTTATCAGAGAAGAGACTTTCTACCTGCGAAGAGGCTGGGGAGGACGCTGAAACAGAGCGGAGGAAATGTATGTGCGTGTGTGTATGTAGAGTTGCACTACTACACAAAAGATCTATCTAGAGTATACGTAAATACATGCATGCATGTATATACGTGTATAAAATATATAAGAAACGTAGACACTTACACATACTGGGAAGAGACGGCGAGGTGTTTCATCGAAAAGGATCTACATATATACATATATATATATATGTATACACATGCAAGTATATACTTGCGTAAAATATGATACACTCCGCGTATACGTATATTGAATAGACGCTTACATGTGTCTCTCTTTTTCACACACATGTGTAGTGGGAAGACAGCCGGGTCGTTCAAGGACACGTATGTATATATACGCATATGTATATATATATATGTATGTGTATAATACCCACGTATATGGAGACACATACAAATATACAGATACACATCTATGTCTCCAGACAAATGTACAGGCGCAGTCTCTCGCCATGTGGACTGACCCACACATACATCCCGGTTGCTCGAGTTTTGACGCGTACTCACGCCGGTCAATAAACAGAAGTAGAAAGGGAAGTATACAGCAGCATGTAGCATCTGCGCGCGCGTTTTTCTCTTTATTATTCGTGCTCCAGTCCCTGTTGTTTCTGTGTGGGCGAGTCCCTTTTCGCTGTGCTAGCCAGCTCCTGTTGTCTCTGTGTTAGCCCCTTCTTCGTTTATAAACATACGAACTTTCCGTCGTATTCACTGGAACAGCGCTTCCGCAGAAATTCTCACATCCGATTCGGCTCGGCAGAAGAAAGACGTACTTGTGTGTAGGCGAGGCTCGGGCGGTACAAATATCTGCGCATTTGAACGGATACTTCTATGCGGACCCCACCCTTCGATGGAGAGACGGCACGGCCAGAAACACTTGCACCTAGACAGAGAGAAAGTATGTGATACGTTACAGTGTGTAGGCGCGTTCGTCAAGCCATAAGGACAAACCGAGGAAGACAGAGAAATAGAGAGACGGCAAAAACGTATGTGGAATACTAACGCGTAATTCATACGGAGGGACAGACACGGAGAAAGAGACGGCAAAAATTCATGCGCAGCACTCATAGTTTGTTCGGAGACACAGTGAGACACAGTAAGAGAGACAGCAAAAGCCATGCGTAATCCTAACGTATAATTCATACGGAGAGACGGACACAGAGATAGAGACAGCAAAAATCCACGTAAAATACTATCGTATGATCCGTACGGAGAGACTGAGACAGACAGAGAGAGACAGCAAAAATCCATCGCAGCACTAGATAATTATAAATAATATGCAATATAGTTCATTCAGAGAGGCAGAGACACAGAGATAGAAACACAGCAGAAATCCATGTGTAATACAATCGTACATATATATATGAATGTGGTCGCTGATATTCTGGAGACGTGTTCCTTCATTTGCAGAGAATACGAAAAGAGGAGAAATTCACGTGTGTCTCCCTACCATATACACGTGTGTGATGGACGACACTCGAGAGACCTGTCCTTCCTTCATAGAGACTACGGGGAGACAGCAAGAACTCATTATTGCCACCCCGTTTCACAGTTGATAAGGTACAGATCCCCTTCATCGAAGAGGAAGATTCCTCTACAAACACATGTGCAAAGCGTCGTTTTCCTCGAGGTATAAGACCATATATATATATTATATATGGATAGACAGGTGTGGACAAATCATATAGGTAGTGCGAGTTCACATATGTACATATATACGCAGCTACATTTGTAGACACACCAACAGACAAGGAGTTCCTCGGGTATGCTGTCTTCACATCTGCTGGAGGTCTGCATAGAGAGGGATACTCCCACATGTACGTATTCACAACAATTGAGGAGACACTGCCATACAAAGACGCAGACACACGTTTACGGAGCCACGTACAGAGACACTGCCGGCCAACACAGAGAAGCGAGTTGCTCGCCAGGCAGGCGCAGGGGCGCAGCAGAGCTGCTGCCGCCAGCAACGGCTTCTCTCTGACTTTTTTCGGAGAACCTACGGCGCTGCGAACGACGGCAACCGCCTCGCTCGTGCTGACGATCTGGTGTCCGTGGTGCGCTGGCGAAGAAACGCACTCGCTGCATATTTCCACGTAGTTGCACTTCAGACAGACGAAGGCAAGAACGGCGCCCGGGTGGTGCGGGCACGGCGTTGCCCTGGGACGAGAGAAGACAGCCACAGCCACACAGGTGTGTCGACGCGTCTTCCTCCGGTGTACGTACACCCCAGCGAACCTCCTCTCGACGACAGTCGCGCACACAAACACCCAGAAGAGAAGATTTGACAGATATTCGATCCTTCCGCAGTTGCCTACGCGACCAGGAAATAAGAGTTTGGCGATTCTCCACACGTGGGGGACAGCCACAAGACTTTTTGCACCTCGTGCTACCACGAGGAAACACACCAGCGGTTCACACACACAGAGATACACACACATGTGTGTAGGCGCGAATACGTACATAGGTGGATGTATGTGAATAGTAGAGATATACACACACGTTTTAGGACAGAGACGAAAACTCAAAAACTGCAAATCTGCGCATCTTTATAGCTCAAATGTGTATAGATACACGTGTATAGGTGCGTGGTCGTATAGGAGAGGCATAATGTGCGTCTGCAGCTAGTAATCAAAACGTTCGGGCAGTTTATATATACATATATATATGTGAAATTCCTCTGTAGTGACGTCTTCTTAAATATAGTATCTGTATACACATATACACATATATATATATGCTTATACTGTATACACATACACATATACATATATATATACATATATATGCTTATGCGTACGGTGTGCGGACGGGTATACGCATTATAGCGGGATCACGCGCGCCAGCAGATACTTATTTAGCTGTCCACGTGATATGTATACATGTTTGTGTATGAGCGGTTCAGGAGCTACTTTTTTACACTGAGTGAATAAGTGAGTCTTGCGCTGCTTCCCGAGTATGAACGTGTGAGTCTACCGTGTACGGTATACGTGAATATATGTCTGAAGAGTAGGGAAGAAATACGGCTGCGCATGCGGCGGTTGAGAGACACATACACATACACACGCAAAGTAAACGGCTTCCTTCTTTTCAAAAATTCAAGAAAGAGAGAAAATCTTGTCTAAACGTTGTGGCTCGTCGACTCCTCACATGCGCGATGTACACATGCATGAGGCAATCGCCAACACACTGCGCGGCGCAGGCGTCTCTCTGGCTCAAGCGAGTTCCGTGTAACACAAGCGATTACAGATACAACTGTCTATCTACAGATGAGTATGAATATTCGTATATATGCGTGCAAATACGTGTCAGCCCGTGTGTGTGCATGCCTTCAAGGACCCGGGCTTTCCCCTTTTCTTTTCAAAGCAGCAGCAGCAGCAAACCACCTGCGTCGAGCGCTCGTCGGCACGTAGACTGACAGCACTGCAGTCTTAGGAGTGTACTTTTCTCTGCTTCACGCCTGTGCGCCCATCTTCTGCCGAGTGTTCACGGACAGGACGCAGCTTCTGCGGAGAAGGATGCTCCGATATTTCAAATGAGAAAAACATGGGAGGCAAAGTGCACTGGGTCCATCCCACCTATGTAACAGACATTTTTGTGGCCGCAAAGGGAGAAGTACACACACACACCCATGCATGCACGAGCACAAGAGATATACAAGATTTCTTCTATTCTCTGGTGTTTGATAACGTTGGAGACAAGTGCAGAAACATATAATTACAGATATACATATATGTATATGTATATATATATGTCTGCATATGTGTGTATGCATATATGTGGACAGAGGGAGACACTGAGATAGAGAGAGGTGGACATAGAGACAGAGAGAGAGGCATATACGTATATGTGTATGTGTTTGTGGAAGACGTCCATACGTATACGCGGGCAGAGAGAGCAAAGCAGTCACACGTAGATCTGTTGCTACACCCAGGTATGTGATGCGGTGTGGCGAACAACGCGCGGGAAGAGATATGTCTTCGAACGGACTGCGGGAGGGACGCACGGCTTTCGATGCTTGAACACAGCGGAGAGCGCCACCAAATCAAATGGATCTTTCTTCTTTAGCTGGGAGTCTTCTTCACTCAGGCGATCTGCGTCGGGCGCCTGCGTCACGATGTCAAAGATGCCGGCACGAGCTGCTGTTCGTATAACGTGGTCGCGATAGGGTCCGGAAGAATGCGTTTTCACGGCGCATGCGCCACAGAGATATAAATTGCACGAGGAACAGAAAAGCGTGCCATCTGCCGCCCAGCAGCACATGCACCTCCGCTTCTCAACGCAGGGCGACGCTGACAAGCAACAGCACACACACGCACACACACACGCACACGCTCCAGCAGCACCCAGGGCAGCCACCACGACAGCCGCGGCAGCAGGATAACGGGCAGGCAACGAGCAGCGGTTGCAGCTATTACCCACCCTCAGGGCATACCAGCGACAGCAGCGGCGATCAGCAGAGTCGCAGTCATGCCCGGGTACAAGTCGCGACAGCAGAGAAGAGGCAGAAGCAGCAGCAGCAGCACCAGGGCATCACGAGAGCAAAAGCAGTGCAGCAAAATGACACCCAGGATGTCAGTCGCAAGGAATGTGGAAAAGCTGCGAAGTGTAGAACGGCACGAACGAAGACAGCACCAGCAGGTCAGGCAGAGCGGGCAGCGCAGCAGCAGCAGCCACGGCGGCAGCAGCCGGAGCAGCGAGGAGAAGAGGGGCGACGGCGAGTTTCAGTACACGTGCGACAGGTGCAAAGAAAGAACCAACAGCAACAGCAGCAGAGGTGTCCATGGACGGCAACAACAAGAAGCACACGGGTTGAGGACAGCCAGCAGGAAGCGGGGTAAGGCGAGAGCAGCACAAAACCAGTGGCAGCTGCTTTCAGAAAAGGGACGGAGAGCAGCAACGAGGGAAGCACCCACAACAGAAAGCGCAGCCGCAGGGGCACTCGCTTCGCATTGCTGGCAGCAGCAACCGAGGAGCGTCGTCCACAGCCGACAGCGGCAATATGGCTAAACATCACAGCAGCCCCAGCAACAGCAGCAGCAACCCGCAAGCAGTACTAAACACTGAGGGGCAACAGCGCAGACCAGATCAAGGCAGCTGCGTAGCAGACTAGACGATCCAAGCGCGGAGGAAATTCCCAGAAGCAGCTGACGTGTCAGGTGACCTCCACCATGCACACAGGCGCAAAGGCCATTCACTGAAGACGAAGAAAATAAGCCATACTCCATGCGTGCCCAAGTCGAAACACATTCAGAAGTGAGCAAGAGCGTGGTTCGTCGTCCTTTACGTAAAGCAGCAACACACCTGCCAAAAAGTTATACCATGCGTGCTGTACATCAAGCAAACCACACAAGAAAATCTTTCCTAGATACCCTGCGAAACTCTTCTATCTCATCCACGGATAGACATGACCGAGTCAGCTTTGCTTCTTCGGTCAAATGATGGGTCCAAAAGTATCACGAAGGACTGCGAAAATCGACTCACCACAAGGGCGCTGCAAGAGGAAACCGAATACATCGTAGTAATTCACAGACTCCTCAGGTGCATTCACACAGGGTGACGACTACTGTAGCGCTGGCATTAATAATATACGGTGTGTTTGAGAGTATCAGGACTGGTTCGACTCTCCATCTCTGCTCGTTATATTAACAAATCGAAACAGTTCAAAGAAACAATCACTGGGAGTTCTGACGGTGGCAGTGAACACTTCAGCCGTACTACGCCAGGGTTCAGAACATTTACAACCGACTGCGTGAGCTCTGCATTCTTCAGCGGCATTTTCGTTCGGTGCTGTCGCCCCTGTCCCCGTGGGCACCGTGGCCCTTTGCCCCCCTCCCGTGTATACACACCCCTCGCTTCACCACCGCTTTCCCCATCTCTCGCCTGTCGCATACGTAAGCACGCATTTCGGCAATACGTCCAAGTGCGTCTTTCGTGTGATCAACAAATCGTGTTTGTCTCGTTAACGAAAGCCTTCCTACGCAAAAATCAAGAAAAAGACACGCTACAATATGCCGGGGGAAAAAGTTCGTTTAAAAAATGTGGACACACTGTGGATCCCCAAAGCGCAGCCGACTCACACAGAGTGTGGGTAAACTAGCACAGAAATCTTCGAATTTCTTTTCACTACAGACACCGTCTGCATCGTGGACTTTTCCAGAGACCTTGTAGTAAGGCACGTGGAGGGGCTGCAATATTTATTGAGCCTTACATATATATGCTTGGGCAGCGTTCTGTGTGCGCGAGTGCAGCCCCGTCCCGACTCTACACAAAATAATAACATACACCTGAACACTAGACAGCTCCACGTTATTCCTCACGCTCCGAAGAAATGCGCAGAAGGTGTGTTTACACGAGTATTCATTCATAGTAGTGTAAGTGCACGTTCTGAAAACAGGAGTGAATAATGCAGAAACGAATGAATGGCTTCGTTAGTGAGAGATTTCTGTTCGTACGACGCGAAAATTCGTTGATTTCCCCTCTCACCGGAAGAGTACGTTTCTGGCGGAGCGGGCTCTGGCAATCTCTCCCCGTCGCTGAGCACGAAGTCTGGCAACCCGGGAGATCCAGCAGTCCCGACTGCATCTCGAGGAAGAGTGTGAGGTCTGCGTCGCGGCACAAAGCCCGGGGGACGAAGAAGCACCGGGTGCACGGGTTGAATACCGGCAGGTAATTCTCTGCCGTCAACATCAAATTTCTCCGGCTCTCCTCGGCGAGCGAACCGTGGCAGACGACTCGAATCTGCCGCCAGAAGTGGGAAGGCCGGCGCCTTCATCGCCGGCAGCTTCGGACTTTCAGTAAAAAGAGGAGGCATACTTGAGAGGAAACGAGGCACGGCAATCCAGAAGAATGTCACAGGCTCATATAGACGTGTATGTTTATGTACATCGTTTTAGCAAAGTGGAAGGCCTCTCCCGTAAAAGAAACTATTCGTACGTGTGTATGCGTGTACTGGTAAGCGGCGAAGAAGTGCGCATAAGGTGTGGGGACACATGGTTGTAGCAGAATTGTAGACTCTGAGAACGAGTAGGTGACTTTGTTCGCCAGATCAAAATTGTTCGTACTACGCCTGACTTCGTTGTTCACGTGAAGCTGAAAGAAAATCTATCTGCAGAGGTTGAATTTTACACACGGATCGACACCATCTCGTCATTTTATTTTGAAAAAACACATGTCAATGCCCTCCCAACAGTACACCTTCACACTATCCCGCCTTCTTGAGCTTTGCAAAGCACGCCTGAGGGTAGAACCACAGCGTTCTGACAGAACAGAGAGGCACCGCGAAAATGTGCGATACAATCTATGCAGGTACTGCTTGGCATTTTGTGTTCCATAGCTCAGCTTCCGTCTAAAAGCTGACCTAGTGATGTAGGCGAATAAACAATATTCCTCCGACACCTTCGCAAAGTGCTAATATTTATATATCAACGAATCGGAAATGTGTTGGTGTGTGCGTGAGTGCGTCAGCGTGAATGAAGGGGTAGCCGCGAGTGCACAGCGGTGTACGTACACCACAGGTCGGGCGCCAACTGTGGATCCACGTGTCAGACATTGCATTCCTACAGAGTATTATCTCAATTTCGCATTACCACCGGCGCGGACCCATAATCAGAGTTGCACGTTACGCCCATTCACGGAGGAGAAACCGCGTCCTTTCGCTGGATTGAGGAATGACCTCGTTTTGCCGCGTGAACCTGCAAAAAGGAAGGAACACGCAAAGAATCATCATGAGAGCGCGCTTTCTCAGGGTGCGACTGGTCATACAGTCACCAGCACATCGTATGTGAATCCAGAAATATCTCTAAATCTGCTAGAGCAATTCGGCAGAGGTTGTTACCGAGACGACTGGTACAGGCTATCGCCGCAACCAGTCAGATAATTACAAGTCATCTGTAAGAAAAGGCTATTCTCGGTATGTCCTTCCGTCTCTGTATGCACGCATACAAGAGTTGAACGCGAAAAATGGGGAAAATTCAAATATATAACCAGCAGGCTACCGCGAGGCTGGTGGAGAAATGCCGCACGTTTCCGCAGGGCGAACTTGCACGAGTCTTGAATGCAAAACGCAAGTGTACGGAAGTAGGACAAAACCTGCCTCCATTTCACAGGCTCTTGAATGTTCTAAACGAGAAACGCAGGATGCATATGCAGACCTGCGACGACTAGGAAATGCAGAACAAACGATGCGTCGTAGTCATGCGCACGTTAGTGTGTAATAAAGTGCAACAACGCAACGACCGAACTCACCCACAGCACGTAGGATGCGAAAAGGAGTCTGCCAAAAGAAAAATCACATCTTACGTGGAGTGAATGACCGTCTTGGTTGCAGGTGGTGGCTTGGGAAAGTCGACTTTTATCTGAACAGACGAAAAACCGTATCCAGCGGGGCCCGTTCACAAATATGGACTTCGTGCCGACTTCATGACTATATTCTACGGTACTGAACGACGACTCTGATCGGGTCATTGGGAGAAGAGCTTCGCGCAGCGCATATGTACGGGAGGGACTTTGTGAGTGTACCTGAATATAGTGAAACAGTATTCTTTCATACGTGTGAACCTGGAGTGCGCGTTCGCAGTATTTGCGATGTTTGGAGGACCCGTTTTCAGGCACAAACAAAACGGAGGTACCCACGTGGGAAAAAACAGTGAACTCAGTTCTGCTGCGGAAATGTGACTATTCTATCTATCTACACATACACACATGTATATTATTTTTAATGGCGTCATGCTGAGTCTGTCCTAGCGCAGCATCCGTGCGCAATACAGCTGAAAGGCACGCAGACAGGCCATGTAGCGCCCGTTCTCACGCGACAACGACGGCTCCCTCAAAAAGACGCCGACTGCAGGCAACCAACACTAGCGAAGTAAACCGGCGAAACCGAATAAATAAATCCGGCGGGGCAAACTGATAAAGGCTCGTTTGCCCGTACGGGCGGGTATTCGTATCTGTGAGGTTCTGCATGTCTTCGAGCGGAGAACCCGACCCCCCCAGGCACACACGGACGCGATACATACATTCATAGATGCGTAGTCATGTAATCATGTGCAGAGAAGCTTGTGCCAGCCATGTAGAATGTCCAGTATGTGTGAATAAATCCTGTATTAACAAGCAAGAGCCATATCCTGCAGGAGACGTAACTACGTGTAGTGTGTGTGCGGTATAGCCATCTTACTACGGTACACCTGCCGTAATTACATTCGTAATCTCTCACGCGTATCAGTTCAGCAGCGTGAATATTCAATAACTACGTGCATACGTACATACAAACAGTGGGTTGGTGCTTTCCGATATGAGTGATGAATTTGCCGTTTAGAAGGGTGGCTCCTGCGTAGACCTTGCGGACACAGTTGCTCTAATTAAGACGCCGGAAATACATGGTGAATGACCGTTCAGTGCAGAAGGCAGAAAGGCGACGATATTGCCGAGTTTCATGCGATATCGCTTTCGCTAAAGGGAACTCTCGAAACGAGCTGCACATGCTTCAGAGCGTCGTGACCTAGCGCCGCGGAATTGCTTTCTTCAAAGTGGAAACATGCGACTGAAATTTACAAGCGTCGAACCTTCGCCTAACACCCTGTGTTGTAGAGCGGGGACATGCACATCCCGCTCCTAATTATCGTACAGTTACACGTGTGCAGTCCGCATGTGGTGAAAGAACAACGATGGTGTGTACCCGCGAAGAGAAGCAGTTAAGACACATACTCGCGTATGTACAAATCAACTCAAACATCTCCTTTGGTGTCTACTCATATGGTGGATGTTTTGTTCTATACTTTGACAAATAGTTACGTAAGTCCAGATGTCGTCTGCTATAACGAGAGAATGCGTGCATTTGTCCTGTGCGGATGTACGTACAGGCGGTCACAGGTACCCTGTGCCGCCATGCGTCCGCAGTATACCGGATATGGGGGTCAAGGGAGCACGTCAGCATTGTTCATTGAGTGGAACTGGGTTTAATACGTGTATCCAGTAGATGTGCACGTATCTGCGTGTACGCATATGTAGAAAGCTAGCACGATGGGCAACCGAGTACCGTGTTGCTAGTCCGAGCTACAGAGTCAAAGGACAGCGGCACATCAAGAAATGGCAGAATAAATTTCTACACTCATTCAGACAGAGGGAGACGGATAACGGTGTGGTTATTAATGCAAAAAAGCAGGCAAATTCACACATACAAAGACGCGGGATAGGTCTGTGGCTATTAAGGCCAAAAGACCTGCACATTCACACATTTGTAGGCGTGTAAAACACGGCACACGACCGTGGGCACAGAGAGAGACTAACGACGTGAAACACTTTTTCGTATGTGTATACTCTTTTTTGTGCAAGGAAGGCAGCTCGACACGTATGCAATTAGAGTGAAAAGAGGTGGTGACAGGTGGGTCCAATAGCCGCCGAGGGGAAGAAACTGTGCAAGAAGTGCTTTCTGCTCCTGTACACCCATATATACCTACGTGGGGTTGTGTGCACGAATGGTAATATTTGTAGGCATGCACATATTTTTGCACGGTATTAACGCGCGAGTAAGCTGTTCCCATACAGACGCACTCGGAAACAGTTCTGAATGACAAGGCTCCAATGTCTCCCCGAGCATCCTCCACTTTTGTTATTAACAGCGGAAGCGATACTCCGCAAGTGACGGGTCATGTGGCCTACTGCCTCCCCTGCAGGGGAACAAAGAGGTGAACTAAGCGGAAGGTGTGTCTGAGTATCATTCGTGTATACATGAGAATAAGGGAATGAGCCTACTTGTACACTGGTATGCGTATTTAAGATATACATATTTACATACGTATTAACATGTATGTGCGTATACGTGTGGTAGTGGATGCATGGATACGTACGTATGCATGTATGTTCTCATATGTAGAATATCTATGAGGTTACCTCATATCCGCTTACTGTGGAGACAGACCTAAATCCCAATGCTAAAAGAGTCACCAGGAATTATACCCTAGAAGTCCCCCATCGGAAATGACAGCCAGTCGTAAATATGGTACTGCTGTGGAGATAAAGGTACGCCCTGTGCTACCTGCGACTGCGCCCAGACACACTCACACTGTGGTGCTAACGCGAAAACCTAGCAATGTGTCTTCTGGCATCTACGGCTCTGCCACGATGTCGATCTCTCCACCGGTTTAGCGAGTCGTTTATCATGATCCTCGAATATATGTGTAGACAAGTGCGTGTCTGTAGACAAGTGCGTGTCTGTGTGTGCTGAGGCCTTAAATCGACAACTTTAGTTGATCTCCGTACGCCGCCTGCTGGATCACGATGCACGCTGCTCTCCGTTACTCCTCTATTACGCAATGTTTTATCCGTATATCTGCGACGGTTGCTCTGTACGCATGTGTGCAGGAGTTCCCGTCCTGACTTCTTATTACAACAATCTTGTCTAAATCAAACGGCTTCACCTTTTGTCCCAGAGCCACTAGGATGCTTTTGACCATCACGCACACTTTTTTGTCAGGGTGAAGCAGGCGTGTACTCCTACCGCCACAACACTATAAGTCTTGCTTCAGCCCATTTAGGTAATATGATTAAAGCATGTACACAGTGTTTGTGCGTGCGTGCTCACTCATGATTAAATAGCGCCACTCGTTTATAAGCCTGCGTGTAAGTTGCGGCTTCCACGCCTTGCTCACGTTTGACGGCCAAAGATACGAATTGCCTTAGTAGGACGCCATGTCTCAGCGTGTAGTTTTGTACGCGTATATATGTCTCCGCGGCTCCGCTGTGCTACACCTGCGATTTTAGGTACTTCTGAGTACACCCGTATCTATGTTGCCCGGCTCTACGCGTTACGTAAATCTGAGCGGTTGCGCCGGCGTTCCCTTAAGCGCGAACCGGCTGCCGCTCACACCCCGCGCCGTACGTGGGTGTCTCGCTGGCAGTCGGCTCTCGGCATGTCAGTTTCGGAATAAAAGGGACAAACACTTATCTGCTAAAAAAGAATATTACATCCGTTGCATTTCCCGTGCATCCGTCCCTTCTATTTATTTGGTACACCAGTGGGCGCTCCGCGATGGTTCGCTTCGCTCAAAACAGCTACTATATGTTTACCAAGCACGTTTTTCCCACACTTTAGTTGTGTGCTATGTGTCTATCTGCTCTTTACGAAAGAATAGTATCGGTTCTTCGCAGAGGTAACCCTGAACTTCCTTTGTTCTCGAAGTGTGTATATTATGTGCTTTAGCTCAGGTACTGCTGTCCATGTTGCTGCCCCCTATTCGGGTTAGTGATTTGTGTGTTACCACTTTCTACGTAGTTTCGCACGAATTCCCGTACTACCGAACGTGCTGCCTACCTTGCGCACACATGCCTGAAACTCTCTCGTCCTGCATTTTGCCGCCCTCTGCAGCCCCTGTTTTTCCCCGCCTCTTCCTCTCTCACTTTGCCAGCCTATCAATAAATAACACGTTACTCCTTTACGATCCCGCTTCCTTATTTGAAAAAAAAAGTCACGACGTGTGTGCCGGGGTTCACAGGCACATTATCTGTTCGAGTGCACCGCTTCCGAGCTCAGGGTACTACTTTGTCTATCTTGTTTCCAGCGCGGAATTTCAAGAAAGTCCTCTCCACTCTTCCCCTTCTTATACAGTGTTTATTTCCTGCACACCAACAACTTCCCTCCGCGCGACAGTCGTGGTGTAGAACTCGCCAATTTTCCTCTTCCCGTGCAACCATTCCTCCGCCCTCAGGGTGTCCCTATTAAGCGTATCGCACCACGTCCCGTACTTTTTCTGACGCTCCGTGACGGTGCTGGCTTTCGACGTTTTATCTCGCTTCCTCCACGATGGCGAAGCAGGACTACGTAAGGACTTACGTTGACCTGTTCAACGCCCGCGTCGACAAAATTCTAGATCAGCACCCGGTGCTGCAGCTCGCCGTTGTTCTACTGGGACTCTACCTATTGGCGAAAATAAGCTTGAAGTGTCTTCGCGTGCAGTCCAAGGTGAGCCCTCTTTGGTAAAGCTGCGCGCCTATCCGAAAAGACAGGGATTTACTACTCTTACCGGAACTCGATACACAGGATTGGCGTGCCCGCGTGCGCGGGTGTTCCACGTGTGTAGTGCTTCTTGAGCTCAGGAAAATTAACTCAATGCAGCTCCTGGTGACGAATACCAAATTTAATGGAGTCCTGACGCAGGTACTTCGTAAATACAAGTTTGCAGAAACGTAGTCAACAGTTGATTGAAAAACGTTGCTTGATCGCTTCTCCGTCACCCTACAAATGTCACCGCCGGCGTACGTACAGCTGTGAAGACGAGTGTCGTACGCAGTGAACAACCGAATGATTGCCTGCGTAGGAGCAAGAACTTAGAACCGTGGGCATATCTTAGACGACAGTAACAGTAGGGGCTTGCAGAAAGGTGCCTGACGTTAAACAGTTGCCTCACGATGTTTTTTCGTGCCGTCATAAAAGAATCTCACTAGCAAAATGCGCACGTTGGACGCGAGTGGGTGTGTATCCGTGGGATTGCGCACCTCGCTAGATTTCAGGCAACCGTACGAGCTCCTTAGAGAGAAAATAAATGTACACACAGGTAGATAAAGAAAGAGATGGCGTCGAGCACTGTCTGCTGCACACACAGTATATAACACACCGGGAGCTTCTGTTTTGGCTGTTGAGATACATATACACATGTACGCATATACACATTTCGTACAAAAGTGTGCGCGTGCACCTATAGATGTATACACATATATCAATATAATACATCTAATAAATATGAACCTCTACTCAAAGAGCGTGCAGAGACGTTTTTTTAGTAGGGAGGAAGCCAGTTAGTGTGACAATGGGAAATGCGAGGAAAGGGCCCGTCCACTTTTCAACAGCAGAAACAGAACCCGTCGCCGTTGTCACGGAAGAACTCCTTGATGAGAGGAGTTTTTTAGGAAGGAAGTTTCGCGCCGACCTAAAAAAAAGTACAATTCTTGACAGCAGCAACAACGGAGGCGCGGATGAGAATACATGCAGAAGTAGGATAATGTTGCCGGTGATCAACAAACGAGAAACCAAGCGATACTTGAGCCTTCCTGCATGTGTGCTGCGTATTACCGACACTTTTTTTCGTTAATTCACTCGCGTGAAAAAGTCAGCGTACGCTCTCGTGTGACATGTGCATCGCCTCCTGCTGCCATCCAAAATGGCTCGTATGTTGCCGAGTGACACCGTCGAAAGTTCCTTGCCAGAGACACAGAAGCGACGTCCTCTTTGCCAGCAGGGACTCCTTAGGATTTAGACAGGTATACCTCGCAAAGTTTCTACGTGTAGCTGATTTTTTATTACTGGGGCTCGGACAGGGGGACGACTCAGATAGAGAGAGTGACCCTACGAAATGCACGCAGAAAAGACGATCTCTGCTGCCCAGCTGCTTGGTGGTGGCGCACATATACTTCCATCCAGAATATCCGCTCACATGTGTGAGCACACCCGTGTGTGATGTATACAAGTCAAATACGTAGGAAATAAAGTCAAAGGCGCATTCGTGTTCCTCTAAGCATAAATACACACATATACGTATCTAGTCGAAGGCGCGTACCTCAAGCATTCAAAAGCGGGTTCCCCTACTAGACGTGTATATATGGTCAAAGGTGCGGTCCCCTAGGGGCACATGTGCCTGTGTGTGTCGATATTGACACGTGCCTGAGTGAAGTTGAATATGTATTATGTGTCTGTGCATGTGTATGCTTCTCTGTATGTATGTACACGCACATGTGAAAGATGAAGAGAAGAGAGGGAAATGTTGTGGGTCAACAATGAGATACGTCGAGGTGTTTGACAACAAGTAAGTGCGGCTTACAGGAGTCGTGGCAGCGAATCGAAGAACTACGCGACCGGGTGAGAAAAATGGTGGTGGTTACTGGATCGCAAAGGAAGGGCTATTCAACAAATTTCGTCGGAGCATCGACGGTCGACAGGCATTGGCGTAGTTATCGATGGGTGTGTGTATTTGAAGTAGGGGCATTCCACTACGAATAAATGTGTGGCTACATATACTGCGCAGGTGCAGTATGCGTCGTAAGATATATGCATATGTAGATATACGTGCGCAAACGTAGATATATATATAGAGAGAGAGAGGTACATATATATATATGTATATATACGTATATGTACATATTTGCAGCCCTACCCACGTTGGGCAAATGCTTCCAGAGACTGGTGGACTATTACGTGTTAGTTGAAATGTATAAATTTCAATATACTCTCATTAGTAAGATACACATATATGTATATGTGCGCGCATATGCACGTGTGCGTATATGGTGGGTCACGCGAACCCCGTGTGGAATTTCCTACATGAATATATTTGTGTGTGTGTTTCTGCAAGCCGCGAAGAAGGAATGAAGAGAGACGATTTTGTAAGAGTGGGTACTACCTGGTTGGCCAAGCTGCTCGACGGAAAGAAAAACTGAGACTGCAGTTGTATAGAACCGTCAGCAGGAACTTTTGAAGTCGGTGGGTCAGCAACTTCTACACGAACACGTCATTTCTCCATATTCTTCCCCTTCCTTTTCTTCCTGCTCTTCTTCGTCCTTTTCCGCCTCTATTTCCTCATCTTCCCCTTCGTTTTCCTCCCTTTCCGTCGTCTGCTACTTTTGCTTTTGTCCACACGAGAGGGTAATGTACATACGCCGTGCGCGTGCGTGTCTCTGCCTCGTGCAGGTGCTTTTTCGGAGAAAAAAGAAGTTGACGGAGTACGGCGAGTGGGCGGTGATCACTGGCGCCACAGACGGAATAGGCAAAGCGATCGCGTTGCAGCTTGCGAGGAAAGGAATGAAAATTTTTCTCCTCTCCAGGTCGGAAGACCGTCTCAAACAAACTGCAGAAGAGGTAAGGAGAGGCCGCTACGCTGAAGTGTAGTATATATCATCTTCGCATATATCACTGCAGGTGCATGTGAGAGGACACGTATTCCTCCCTTTATATTCTATTTACACACATCGATACGAGCACGGTCGTATATCTGTGTGTGCGTGTGTCTATATAAGATGCACCTGGCGGTGGGGTCGCGCGTGTCTTTCTGTACGTATTTGGGTCCAGCAAAGAGAAAGGGCAGGGAGAAGAAAGGGGAGTTCAGGTCCTCCCTTTGACGGCGAGGTCAGGCGAACGAACAGTAATTCTTGAACGAACTCTTCGCGAAAACTGCAAGACTCGCAAGGAAACTTTCTACTTTTGGGAGGGGAAGGGAGAGGGGGCTGACTTCGCGGTTGATTTTTTGACGTGAATAGACACAGACTCGTTACGAGGGCGCGGAAAGTTTCTTCTTGTTCTTCTTCTTCAATTTTCTCTCATTTGCTTCATTTGCATCATCAAGTACTGTTCGGTATTGACAGAAAACATGAGCAAAATGTGGGGGTACTACAACGGTGTCATACGTATTATGCACACGAGTGGATACGCGCGCACCTGCATGTCCGTATATATGTATATAGAGACAGAGAGACAGAGACATTTTCGTAGATACGAGTGCACGTGTATATTTGTGTTTGTCGTTGTTGGAGACGGCAACGTGCAGGCGTCCTCTCAAAGTTGGACCAGCGACCATACACGACCTGCGTGGATTTGCGTATAAATACGTGGCTTGGTGCGTGAAGAAATACTTTTACCAGAGTTGGCGGGTTGTCCCGTATTTGTGGACCACCACGTTTATCGTCTCATCGCGCTTATAAAGAAATTGCCTACTTTGAAATTCTCGTAGAAAAGCAATGAGATCTCCCCGTGAAAACTGGCACACTGTTGGGGCGACGCTTTCCCCCTTTTCTGCTGAGAAGCAACCCGTGGGTTTTTCTTTTTCTCGCTTCTTCTTCTTCGACTTTCTCTGTCTCTCCTGCGAGCGGCAGTACCTTTTCTTCTTCGTTTTCCTCTGTTCTCTGCGTTTCCCTTTTCTTTTGTCTTCTTCGCTTCCTCTCTCGCGTGTATTCGGTCCACCTCGGTTTCATACTTCTTCTCCTCTCCGATTTCCTCCTCGTCTTGTGCTCTTCTTGTTCTTGATGTCATATTTGTCTTTCTTCGAATTCCACCCCATTTATCTTCCTTTCCTTCTTGATTTCGTCTCGTCGCCTTCTCTGCGGTCTGTCTTCGATTCTTCTTCCGTCTTTGGCTTTCTTCTTTTCCTCCTTCTGTGTCTTGTCCGTTCTTTAATTTTGATCCACCAGGACGTCAACTCTCTTGTCCTCCTCCTCTTTCACGTGACGTCTCTTGTCTCCTTGTCTCCCCACACATTTAGCGGCTGTCTCTCTCTTTTCCTGTCTCGTCTCTCTTTTCCTATTATATACGCCATCCCCTTCTGTACGACGCCTTCCCCGTCTGCGCATTTGTCTTCGTGACGCCTTTCCCGTCTTTGTCTTTGTCCGTTGTCTTCTACTTGTCCTCGTCTTTTCGTCTTCCCTGTCCTCCTCCTCGACGAGCGCTCACTTCCTTTTTGGCGTCTCCGCTTTTCTTCTTTTGCTTGCTGTTGACTTCCGCAGATCAAAAGCCAAGTCCCCACCGTCCACGCTCTCGACTGGCTGGCGATCGACTTTTCCGAGGGGACGACGGAGCAACTCTTCACAACTGTAGAGAAGCATTTGAAGAACTTGGATATAGGAGTTCTTGTCAATAACGTCGGGATCTCGTATCCCTTTCCGCTGGTAAAAGAAGAAGGGAAAACGAAGTTTGAGGAAGTCTCATTGCACACCCTGCAGTCCTGTCCTCCTTGACTTCCTCTCAAACTCTCCGTGCTTCTCTATCTACGAAGTGTGTGTACACATAGATGTGTATTTACATATATTTGTATGGACAAAAGTGTGTACATCCACTTTTATAGAGCTAGGTGTGTGCCTAGTATGTGTGAGAACCATCTACACATATGTGTATATATTCGTGTGCACATTCGCATGTATATGTATGTATCTATATAAATACGTGGGGGTACATGTAATTTGATCAAGGTAGATTCATGTGGTAGTATGTAACGACGCATAAACGTCGCTTCACCGACTTCATAGCAGCTACGAAAATGTACGGATAATTCTCCGTCTTTCCTGTACACGTATGCATATATGGGGATACAAGACTATAGGCGCGCAGGTAAATACATATACACATGTATTTTGTATGGAGACACGTATGTGTGTGTCTCTCACTCTCTGTATATATATAGTAGGGTAGAGAGATACATGTATTTAGTGTGTATATATGTGTTTCTACGTGTAGGTGGATAGAGGGCCACCAGGACTGCTGCATTTGTCGCTTTCATCAGAACTGAAAAAGAAGCTTCTGAAAGGCGGCGCTGCATGTCTGCTCTTGCTGTAGAAGAAAGTTTTCTTCTTCTATATGCGGCAGATACAAATGTTTCCCCTTCTGTGTGTGCATACTTAAATACTTAAGCACCGGCATATATAGAAGAAGTGTCGATACGTACGTACCCGTCCGCGAGGTGATCCCCATGTACGTATGCCATACCGTAGCAAGGGTTCATATCTGCCGAGAAATCAATACACACGTCTATTCCTACACTCCTGTCTTTCTCTCTATATGTATACATGCGTATAGATGTATACTGTGTTCTACCCTCGTACGTGTGTACAAAGTTGTGTATATACACACGACTGCTGGTCTACTTATCTATTCAATCCACTCCCAGTATAAACATCTCTCTTTCCCGCTCTCTATGCATGTATATGTTTACGAATGTGTGCACGTATATATAGTAGATATATATATATATATTTTATTTATGTGTTGCAGTTGTTCGTAGTATGATTAGAAGTATGTAATCGAATACATATGTATGTGTCTACGCATATATATATAGATATATGCAAATACGAAAAATATGTATACGTGTGAGTCTACATTGTTGTTGACTGTTGATTATCAAAGAAAAGTAGTCAAGGAGCAAATGGACTGCTGAAGGATTGCTGCCCGTGGCGGTCCCCCTCATTTTTCATCCCTGCTGTACGTCTCTATACGTACACCTTATACACACATATGGAGAATATATATACATGTGTATGACATACGCGTACACATATATATATGTATGACATACTCGTGTACGTCATATATGCATATTTTATATAACATGTAATTTATATACATATATATATAGATGTGCGAGGGTAGATGACGCAGCATATATGTAGACAGACTCATGCTTATGTGTGGTACAAGTTGACTTTTTCGTTTTCTGCATGAACACGGGGCTCACTAGCGAAGACGTATCACAGACACATCCCTGTTAATCTCGTAGAATTTTGTCTTCTGCTTTCTACGATGCGTTGGCCATTTGTAGTACTACGACGAGGTGGATGTGAAGCTGCTGGACAACTTAGTGACCGTCAACGTCCGATCGACGCTTCTAATGACCCGCGTCATCTACCCAGGTACGACTTTCTCCGCGTCTCTTCTTTTTATCGTTCTCTGCTATTCTCCACCTCTTGCTACTCCTCTTGCTGCTCCTCCTGCTGCTCCTCCTGCTGCTCCTCTTGCTGCTCCTCTTGCTGCTCCTCCTGCTGCTCCTCTTGCTGCTCCTGCTGCTCCTCTTGCTGCTCCTCACATTTCTGCTTCTCAGTTTGCTTCTTCGGTCTCTCCCCAGGGTGCTCTTCTGCGTCTTCCTCTCCTTTTCGCCTCTCTCTTCATCGTTCTCCTTTCCTCCACTTGTCCCTCCGTTCGTATCAACAGACAAATATTCAATCATACACACTTCACACAACAGAGACAAGTGGGACATCCCCTAAGTGATGCTGCTCTTGCTGCTACAAGAATGCAGGACACGTATACATCTATGTTGAAGCCTGTACAGATACACGCATACGCGAACGCACACACACATGTATATATATAGGTCTACGAAAGTAGCCCATTTTAAGAGGGATACACACACACGTATACATGTGTGTATTAAGAAATGTACAGGTTCATCCATATGCGGGCGCACACATACATATATATGTATACCTACAAAAGGAGCCCAATACAAGAACGATACCAATATATATACGTATATGCTAGACAGCTGCATGCAGAAGACGGAGAACATCATCAAGGTGCTGCCCCTAGCTTTCGAGCATGGGATATATATATATATATGTATATGTATGAGTAGGGGCGTCTCCCTCCGTGTATGTGTACGTGTCTGTTGTACGAGTGATCGAAAAGTTTGTTTTTTACTTGGCAGGACGTTTGTATGTTTGTGTGGGCCACCAAACGCTGCCTGTTCTGCTGCTGCTGTCAGTTTTCGTCCTCGTACTTATGGATATCTATCGCTGTCATACATGCATATGTATATGAATGTATTTGTATGTGTATGTATCCATATATGTGTGTGTGCCTGTATATCACTATAAAAATCCTCTTCCTCGATATCTCTTTCTTCCACTGTATATATCTTTATCTATCTATGTGTGTGTCTATAGTCGCACATCTGCGTTGCACGTCTCTATGTACATATATATGTGATCTGTCTATAAATTGACATATATGTGTATATTTGATACTACACATGCGTGTGTGTATACACGGCTACGCAGGAATGCGCGAAAGACGAAGAGGGGCGATTATCTGCATCGGCAGCGCGAGCTCAACTGTCCCCAGCGATCTTTTGTACTGCGGCTACTGCACGACGAAGGGAGCCGCGGAGCACTTCTGTAGATCCTTGCAAGTAAGCGAAAGAAGGGAAGTATATTTATGCATGAGGACGTTGTCCTCGGTATCGTCCCTTGCAGCAGGAAGTCGTTGCAGAACCTTTCTGCGGATATGTCTGCACGCAAGAAGAAACTGCAGCAGCGTGCCCGCCCCCCCCCCCCCCCGCCGGGACACGTATGTTCTCGCTTTCACGAGGACGACCTGCTGACAACAGTCATGCCTTCTCTCTTCGTTATAGACATTTCCAATCCCTCTGTACAGATATCAATAGAGAGAGACGCACATGTGCATACACGTATATGAATATATACGTACATACGTGTATGTATATGTATGTGTACACGCCTACACCTCGGGGGACCGCGCGGGTCTCGATTTACTGCTGCTCATAGACTGGGAGAGGGAGATAATGGAAATAACGAAGAGAAGCTGTGCCGAGCTTCTCTGCGTCGATCGCTTCTTCTGCGATTCTCGAAAAAGGGACCCGCGCCCGTGTGTATATGTGTGTGTGTGTGTGTATGCGCGGTCTCTTTGGCTTGCCGAGACAACAGCAGCAGATGAAGCGCTGGTAGGGAGCGTTTCTGTTTGTGCAGCACTTTCAGGCGTCTGGAATTACATTTATGTTATTCGTAGGAAAGTCTGTGAGCAAGTCAGTGTTCTGCGGTCTCTGCTGCTATTCTTCTACCGTCTTCCTCGCAAGTAGAAGCGACGGCCCCGTCGCCGTAGACACGCGCGCCCTGTTTCGCTTCTTCTCTCTGTGTTGCTACATGTTTGTGGAGAACTCTTTGTCTGCCCATCCCTCTGTAAATATGCACATATTTTTATATGTATCTATACTGACATGATATCGTACGTATACATATATATATGTGTGTGTACGTGTCTGTATACGTATAATACATCTGTCTGTAACTGTGTGTATATCTATGTGTGTATGCTGATATGTATATCTAACTGTATATATATATGGATGAATATATGTATATGTATATATGTGTGCACGTTTGTGTGTGTATATGTGTGATACATTTGTCCGTCTGTATGTATGTGTATATGTATGCATGCTGATATGGATATTCATGTGTGTATATATGCATGTATATGTACAGAGATAGATAGTTATGGATATGTTTATATATATGTAGGTATACATGTCTCTATCTGTGTAACACATCTGTCTGTCTGCAAGTATATATGCCTCTATGTATGTATACTGATACGCAAACTTATGTATATATATAGGGATATGTATATATATATGTGTATATATGTGTATACATGTCTCTGCATATATATGGATATATTACATCTGTCTGCAAGTATGCGTGTGTGTGTGTGTGTGTGTGTTTGTCTATGTATGTACACGAATACGTGTAAATACAGGTATGTATACACGTATATACGCACATATATATATATACAGAGAGAGTTATAGGGATATGCGTGCAGATATCTATATGTAATACCTGTGCATATACGTAAATATATATTCGCGTAGAGTTCGTGTGGCTGTTTCACAACAAGTTCTGGTATGCTTGGCCTTCCCAGCAGACATTTTTTACTCGTGTAGTGGCACGGCGGGGTGGGAGGGACATCTCCGGCCAGGCGGAGAGTTTACAGCTTCCACGTCTGTGTGCAAGTCGACGAACTGCTGCAAATGAAAAGAAATCTCTGGCAAAAAGTGTGGCCTCCTTATAGACACGTCAGCTGGAGTAGTGTTCGCGTCGCCATATATATACATGTGTGCTTCCCCGAATGTACACATGTATATATATATGTATTGAAGTGGCTACATATACGTGTATATATGCATATGTATGTAGTCTCCCCCACACACAAGAAGCAGCGTATGTCAATATACATATATATATTGAAGTGGCTTCATGTATGTGTATGCGTGTGTATGTACTTTCCCCAATATACAAGAGGAAGTATGTGTGAGTATACATATATGTATATTTGTATATGTACTCTCCCCTACATACAAGAAGAAGCATATGTGAGTATACATATGTGTACACGTATATATATTGATATATATGTGTGTATATATATATGTTCTCTCTCCTACACACAAGAAGAAACACATGTCAGTACATATATATGTGTACTCTCTCCTACATACAGGAAGAAGCACATGTGAGTATACATATACATATATACGTATATATTGATATGTGTGTGTATATATGTGTATGTACTCTCCCCTATACATATATATGTATATAGTGAAGTGGCTGCATGAATATGCAAGTATCTAGAGTGCACATCATCTGCCTATGTTGCTGAGGTGTAGACACATATACGCTTCTTTAAATCTTCAATCACACATACACATATGTTGGTCCACAAAAATGTAGATTTGTTACAAATGTGTACAGATTCTGTCGCTATATCTGTACACATACATATACATATATATATACATATATATAGACAGATAGATAGATAGATAGATAGGTATCTTCATTGCAAACGTAGATATATGCGTAAGACCGACGCTGACCTCCTTTTTACGCGTATTTCTCTCTGCACCAACATTTCCCTACACAGACGGATATGTGTGTGCATGCGTTTCCGTTTCGTCCCCCCGTTTATATGTGCCCGTGCACTTGGACGTAAATGTACGTAGACGTGTACATATATATATACAGAGAGAGAGACGAGACAAGAAGCAGCAGACGATGACAGAGAGGTGGCGCCCTTCGAGGGCGGTGTGGTGGAGACTCTCCTGTTTGTCTCGTCTCTTTTTTTCTCTTGGCAGCATTTGCTGCGTCTCTCTTCTTCCCTGTCCTTCACATAAGCAACACCCACACATACGAATATATATATTCAGAGAGAGCAGAAGCGCCGGAAGAGGGTGGTGAGCACAGGCGCGCGCTGTAAAGCAGGCATGTTTGAGTGTTGGGCTTCATTTCTGTGATGCTTTTCGTCTTCCTCTTCTTCTTCTCTCCCGCAGGCGGAGTGCGCAGATCGCAACATCTTGGTGCAATGCCAGACGCCCTTTTTTGTGGCGACGAAACTGTCGAAGCAAAGGAAGACAAATATCGCGGTGATAAGTCCTGAGAAGTACGTCGCGGAGGTCTTTTCCTCCTTTTTCGTGTGTGCTGCGCTATTTCTTCAGCTGTGTGTCCTCCTCCTCGCCCTGCCCCCTCCGCGCTGCTGCTGCACATTACGTATCCGTCGGGAGCCCTTGGCCTGGCACCTGCGGGTCTAATATATGTGCCACCGCGGACAGAAGCTTGTTCGAGATGAACGAGTCTATCGCGGAGAAGCTCTGCGTCTCCCCTTTCCATCACTTCCAATCTGCGTGACTGCTGTTCTTCGTGGTGTTTGTTTGCACGTGGACGCCCTACCGTGACATTTCTTTTTGTCGGTGAAGACGGTGCGAAAACGCGCTCGTGGGTGGGGACAGCAGACGATGCGTCGGGGAGCAAAAAGAAGTTTCGTCGACTTCTTCTTGACGAGAAGACAGAAGTCCCGGACACGCGCGCACACACACAGAGAGAGACCCACGACAGCTACTTAGATACGCGTCAAGGCCGTGGGAGATAGTTCTCAACGTCCCCAGCTGATATGCGGCGGGTGAGGAAGAAATCGTCTCCTGGGCAGATGAGAGAAGAAAAAAGAGAATAAATGGCAAGAAACGTCATCTCGCTGTATCCGCTCCGTTGGCGCACATGTGTATACGTATGTTATGTGAATCTACGACGGTGAGTTGCCGATGCCTGGTCACCGTCAGGCAACGAACGGGTCCGCACGAAGAAGAGGAAGAGGGGAAGAGAAAACAGAAGCGAGGAAGAAAAATAAAGACGCAGAGAAGTCAGGACTGATATTTCATGCGGGAGGAATGCGACACCCAAGAAAGGGGCGACAAGAGGGCCAGAGAGAGGGGGAAGCCGGGAAGGGAAAACAGGAAATGAAAAGGCAGGACGAGGAAGTCCGTTTGATGGGGAAAAGCGAATAAACGAAGAAAAGGGGGAAAGTCACCTCAGGAGAGTGAGCAGACGACTGTCTGCAGGCAGAAGTTCGTCGCTGCAGTAGCAAAAGGCGTTCCGGTGTGGACTCGAGCAGTCAAAAAGCAAACGAAGAAGAAGACGCAAAGGAGGGAAATTCATCTGTACATGTGCGCGTAAATATTTACGGGAGCGGGAGAAAGGACGGAAGAACACTTTAGTTGAAGACGTGAAATAGAGTCCTGATATAAAGCCCTTTGTAGCTCCGTGGCGCTGTTTTATATATATACATATCTTTGCGTTTCCTTGTGTATCTATACGTGTGAATCTGCTGCTCACAGGTGAAGTGAACGTATACGTGTGAGTGTATATACATGTGTATCTACATCTATATACACGTACGTAAACCTCTACCTTTTCACATATATATATATATATGTGTGAATACGTACTGCCCAGACGAGGTGTACACGTATACGTAAGCTTCTATGATGTATTCATCTATGTGTATCCACCTCCCTCTCTATGTGTGTATGTATCGACACGTATTTCCTAGACGAGATCTACACGTATACATAAGCTGCGTAGGTGTATTCATCTACCGCTCTGTGTATATATATGTATATGTGTGAATGCGTACATCCTAGACAAGATCTATACATATATACATAAGCTTTAAAGGTGTGTTCGTCTATATTTGTCTACCTCCCTCCCTATGATACGTATATATATACAAACGTCAAAAGGGTATTCATCTATATTTTTTGTCTACCTCTCTGTCTACGTGTATATATATATGTATACGTATGAAAACATGTCCCCCCAACAAATCTCTACATATATATACGTAAGCGTCAACGGTGTATACATGCGTACCCCTCCGTCCGCGTAATGTGACCACATTTATGTGTAGATCGTGTACAGTGAATCTGTCTCTTCCCCCTCTCCCTATCAAGTAGATAAAGATACACAGCTGCCGACTCGTACTTGTAGGTGTGTCGTGTGTGTGACTACCTCGTGAGTGTGTCTGCGCTAGATGGTGAATTTCGTGTGTACGTACACCGAGCAACGCAGTCCGCCGTCGTCGGCGCCGCAGTAGGATGAGCGAAGGAAAGTTTCACCGCACACGTTTTGTGCTGATGAGGCATCTTCTCAAGTGCCCTGCTCCCCGGTGTAGCGGCACACACTTTGATATAAGTCCCTTCTTTTCTGCACACAAGCAATTTCTTCCTTTCAGTTCAGACCTGAAAAACGTTTCGTCGTGGTTCAGCAACGAGACGCATACGTCTGGTCGTGTACGGATGTGCGTGTGTGTGGCTCGTGTGTAGTTCACCAGTCCTCGTCCACAAAACCTTTTCGCGGGCAGGGCTTTCTCCTGTATGAATTCGTTCAGAATAAAGGAATTCCCTCTGACCAACGCCAAGTAGACACTCACGTTTTCGCTTGGGCCATCAGTTCTTCTACCGCTGCCAGTCTTCCTGTGTATCTGTGTATATGTGTATATCTCTATGTGTGTGTGTGTGTGCACATGTAGATATATGTGTGTTATTCTGCTATGTATATATATATATGTACATGTGTAGGAATATATGGATTGAACAGACGAGTATTACCTTCGTGGATGTCTGTATAAGTTCACTCGTATATCCACAGGACAAAGGCGTCCAGGGAAGGAGAAAGGGAGGGCGACAGCAGAAAATACACAGAGAGAGAAAGGAAGAGACACACGGAGAGACGGAGACGGGAAGATTTGAATGGTCACGAAGTGGCAGCAGCAGACAGGAGTGTGTCTCCTCCCGTGGATCTTCTTGTCCTCTTTTGCTTCTCTTCTCCCTTTCTCTGTTTTTTGGGCTCGTAAAACGTTTTTGAGTCTCCACGAGTCAAAACGCCATCGCTTTTCTCCTCTTTAGGGAGGGACTCTCCTCTTCTGTCGAACAGCAGAAGAAGCGCAGCGGCGGCGTAATTCCCGCGCTCAGATACACAGAGAGAACGCAAGCCTCTGTCCGGCCACGTGCCTTTCTTTGAAGAAGAAGAAGAAAAAGAGAGAGAAGAAGTTCCCCACGAAAGCGTCACGGAAAGCGGCAGTGTGCAGTTGTCCGCCAGCAGCACTGGGCTGCTCTCACTTGCATCTCATCAATTATGTACATATCCGTGGATAGCCATATATAGCCGTATACCCAGGTGCCCAAGCGTTAATGCTCGTCAGAGACCCACCGCTTCTACAGCGAACAAAACGAGCGTGCTAGAAACCTCGTGAGAAGGAGGGGGCAATCACATGCGAAAATATGTATTTATATGTGTGCGACGTCGAAGAACTGTTTACACTCTCAAGCGGAGACACAGGATATCCCTGCAGTTTATCCACGTCTCTCCCGTATACTCTTATGTGGACGCGGGTCGATGTGTTCGGCAGTGTTGTTGCACGAGTCCGCACACAGAGGCATTACTTACGCTGTGTCTCCACATAATAAACGCTTCAACAGCAAGTCGTCAGTAGTATTTACTTGGTGTGCGTGTGTATGGATAGGTAGAAAGAACGTGTCAAGTGCCACATGTCCGCAGTGTGGAAATTCCCAAAGAAAGAGAGAGGACAGAGAGAGAGAGAGGGAGAAACAGAGAGAAAGGTCGGGGGGAACAAATGGGATGATTTACACTTGAACAGACTTCTCGCCGTCCTTGTGGATCCGTTCCTTCTTTTTAATGAAGAAGAGGCTGCAGGTGCGTAGTGTCCGCTCTCTTCTGGCTCGCGCTGCGCTTCTCTCAGCTTGCTCCACGTGTTTCGACTCTTCTGCTGCTTCCACTCGACAATATTGCTGCTGCTGCTGCTGCATTCGCCGCTATTGTGTCTTCTGCTGCTTCCAGTTCCGCTGCCATGCGACTGGTGCTGCTGCCTTAACGACTGGTGCTCCTACGGCTGCCGTCCGACTGGTGCCGCTGCGGCAACTGCTGCTTCGCGTCTTCTGCTTCGCGTCCTCTGCTGCGTCCACGTCTGCTGCTGCTGCTGTCTCTGCTGCTTCTTGTGCTGCGCTTTAGCGTGTCTGGTTCCGGTGAGGGTGTGCGTCTTGCTGCAGGTACGCAAAGGCCGCAGTGGCTGCGATCGAAAATGCGGCGATTGGTGACGAGACGAGCATTTCTCCCTACTGGTGCCACTCCCTGCTTTTGTGGATTTTTAAGGAAATGCCGCTTTGCCTGTGGAATTTCCTCAACAAAAGGAGAGTGACGGGGCTGTACAAACGTGCAGTGGCGAAACGCCAGCTGCAGGTGAGAAACGCTGCTGCTGAAACACGCCGCTGCTTCCCGTGTGTGCTGCGTACGTCGGAGGCGCTTGTGCACCTCGACACAGTTTCGAGTGTACATACACCCGATGTGGAGATGCGGCGCGGCCTTCAGGTGTTTGTGCACTCGAGATTTCATAAGGGGGCTCTGAACGTGTGTCTAGACAGCACGCGTTTGCCGGAGGAACTGACCACGTGTGCGTGCGTTCTCGTTGCAGACACAACTCGAAGGTGTACGTACACCCCAGACGTGCGCACACGCAACTGCAGAGTGTGTCTGTACACCCGGCATGCACAGACTGTGGTGTGTACGCCATTTCACACTCCAGGCAGCTACGACGGTGTATAGACAGACACACGTACGATCACGAAGAGCCACTTCGTGCGTATTAATGGACGAAGGCCGGGAGTGATGTAGGCGCTCCCCGTGGGAAGCAGTTGTTCGACTTCACGTGCCTTCAAAATGTCGATAGCGTAGTAGTAGTCGCTAGTAAGAAGTAGTAATAGTAGGAGTACTTTGTGTATGCGACAGTAGTAGCAGTTGTTGTAAGTGGTAGTAATAGTACTATTACTCTGCATATGCACTGGTATAGTAGTGGTAGTAGTAGTTAGTAGTAGTAGTAGGTATTGTTGTTGTGTGCAACTGAAGCCCGTGCCCAGATATTCCGGTGTCTGTACACTCCACAAGTACAGGAAAGGAGTGCACTGCTCGTGTGAAGCCGAGACGCAGAAGAAGTCGTTGTTCTCATCATGTCTGCATACCGAAGATAGGGAGAAGACTGCTATGTTTTGAGTAGGCACGCGAATATACTGGCACGTCAACGACGTGTCATCGTCAACGCGTGGCAGCTGTTACGGTGTATGTACACTAAGAGAGCTGTGCAGGCTCGTCCCTTGATCTACGTACACTCGAAGAGAGAAGCCTTACTCTTCAAGTCTTCGTGTAGGGCCTCATAGGAGGGGTGCCGGGTTGTGTGAAGACGGGGAGCGCGGGGACGAACAAGTAGTAGCCGTCCTACTTTCTGTACTTCGGTATACACATTTGTAGACGTACGTCTGTTTCTTGTATTTCTGTAGAACGACGCTGTTCGGGGAGATTTGTGCAAACACGTGCACCGCAAGAAAAAGAGGCAGGCGCTTGCATCCTTGCTGTCTAGGAGACGTAGTAGCGAATCCTTGTATCGAGCAATCGTAGCTGCACATAGCTATATATATATACGTATGCTTGCGAAGAGATACAGTAGAATACACACATACATATACGTATCAAGCAACCGTAGCCGCATATAGCTTTATACACACATGTATAGATAGACAGAGATAGAGTATGTATAGACGGGTACACATATATATCGGCAGCATAGATATACGTCAGGTGTATCTCTTCGATAATAGTGTACGTAGGGGAACACGTATGGAGACACGCGCTCTCACTAACACGTTTAACATGTGTACGTGTGAGCAGACATGACAGAAAAACGTCCACACGTAGGCGCACCCAAGGCGTATACAGCCCTTCTGCTTGTGATGGATTTTTTCCTCTCTATACCCTTCAAAAAAGTGTGCACTCTGCGTAGTCGTAGGCACACGTCCTTTCCCTTACGTGGGTCTTATCCAAGGCTGACAACTAACACACATCTCTGCGTAGAGGGATTGATTTCTCTGCGGAAAGTTTGAGAAAACTTTTGGCCGAGAAGCTCCAAGCTTCTTCTGCCGCTCGTGAAGATTGACGCTGGCGAGGAAACCTTGCTGTGGACTGCTTTCCACATATTCACACGGTGTAACATAAACACTCGTACTCCTTTTCATTGGCTCTATTTTGTGAATCAGCTGGCATGTGGCTGGGCGCGCGTATGTGTAGATGTTTATTTATGTATGTACACATTAATCTGTGCACATCAGCATGTGTGCACGCGTAGACGCAGAGACGTATAGAGATGGACGCATGTTCATCCTCACACATATGTGCAAATGTGTATATATAGATATGTGTATACACACGTGACTCTGTAGATATATACATATATACTACAACACGGGAATAATACACATATAAAAGGGTATGTGTTCATACATATGTGTACAAGTGTATTTAGGTATACACCCGTGGATCTGTAAATATATATATATGCATATATATATAAACCCCTGCAAGCATATATATATATGTATTTACAGGTGTGTGGAGGCGGAGATCCACGAAGGTGTGTGAATGTTGATTGCTTACTTCATAAAGCGCGAGTTGGCGCACACTACGTATCATTTCAAGTGTACGTCTGGGCAGAGGTTTCCACGTGTGGATCTCTCTAAGTGCATATAAAGTCCACATATATATATATATGTATGCGTATACTTGCAAATACGTGTATATGCCTGGGGGACGAAATTTTGCTTTGGCAAGTGGTTTTCCCGAAGAAGAGTCTAAAGCCGTAGACGAGCAAGGCCGAGCGTGTGCCAAGCTTTGATGTCAATCTGGCGGCCTTTGACCCTGTCGTCTTTCTCTTCTTGCTTCTGATTCTGTAGAATTTTTCACAAGCGACTTTCTTCAGAAATTTCACACATCCATATATACCTCTCTGTGCAATAAGTGTTACCGTTCATATGCATACGCATGTACAGAAACATACACATATGTGTATTTCGATCTGTGGATATAGGGGAGAGCACGTTGTGTGTGTATGTGGCGTCGTGTGCGATTCATATAACAAAAATTTTGCTGGGTGTATTCACAAGACAAAGCTTTGCTCTTCCGTATACCCACGAGTAGGCACCGAGTTGGCTTTACACCTTTTAGTTGGTCGTCTTTTTTCTCCGTGGTGTGTGAATTGATCGTAGATGATGGAAAAAGGAAGAACAAAGGAGCACTAGACCGTCATCCGCTTAACAGTTTTACGCTCGACGACTTCAGCCCAGAGGAGAAAACGTTTTAGCGGCCTTGCTTGTGTACGTATAGAAAGTATATGGGTATATTCACATTTGGACGTACGTCTGTGCACTTATTTGCATTCTTCTGTGTGGGTGTGGATGTGTTTGTGTCGGTGTACATGGGTATATATGGCACACCTGTGTTTAATTCTATGGATGTACATATATATATATATATATATGTATATAGGCATCTTGCACGTGTGCGCATAAACGAATAGATATATGTGTGTATATATATATATATATATATTTATGCGTGTTGGTACATCGGCCTCTGTGTGTGTGATTGTGAACTCCCCCGTCTACGTGTGCAAATGGCTGTTTTCTTATCGCTGAGGCTGGACAGGTGGGCTGCCGGAGAGTGCGGGCTCCGGAGTGTGTAGCCGCCGCTACTGCAGAGTCCGCTCCTTTCGACTGTTTAACATGCAACCCTGCTGTTCCTTCTGTGTGCGCATGTATGTTCGGGTGTATATGCGAGCGTCTACCTGCGTGTGTTTCTTGTGAGTCTGTATATATAACTCAACGTGCCGCCTAATGGCCAGCATGTGCGCAACAGCCGCGCCTGAACGCTCAAATCAGACTCAGACACGTACATGTGGTCTATACTTGTATGACCGTATGTAGAGGTATGATTTTGTGTCCCTAAACACGTATATACATATATGTGTATAAGCGATGGATGTGCGCATGTATGTGAAGAGCGCGTGCACGTGCACAAGACGGGAGATGCGTACTCGTCCAGCGTGGATGCTTCGCTGATACGGATGCTTTCGTTTTCTACAGATGCGCTTTTCAGTGTGCAAGTATTCGTGCAGAATACGCACACCGTGTAACAACTAGCATTTTCGTGTCAAGGTGTGAAAAAGATACGCGTACCACAGAAGTAGACTGTGTGTATCACGAATACACGTAGGGCAGACACACAAGAGAACAGAGAAAATGTACAAGGTCTCGTTGGAATGATAGGAGGAAACGGGTATGCTGATCCATGTCTGTGACATGTCGCTGAAGAGACCTGAGGTTCTTGGGGATGTTGTGTGGCGTAGTTATCAGCAACAGCATCGGGCGATAGCAGCCACTAGCGCATACGGTGTACCACGAACGCCCTATTACATGAGAAGAGCCGCCGAAACCGGCAGAGTTCCTTAGCGGCTACGTATGTACGGAAGGATACGTTCACACGCCTAGGATCTAACGAAACGAAAACCAGCTAGCGCCCGTCGCTAAGTACACAGAACTCGGAGTAGTCATATACCCTGCTGATACTTCCCTGTCCTCGGATGGTGCCTGGCCTCATTGATATATGCCTGACTCGAGTGTTTATACACACAAATGTGTGCGTCGTAATTCAATAGATGTGCCACCGGCATGCAGCCGAAAGGTACAGGAATAACTGCAGCAGGCGTGTTGTCCTCGTTTTCGCCGTTCGTTTTACCTTAGTGCAGACACAGCCCGCAAAAACGCCAGAATAACAATGCAAAACGCGAAGCGGACATGGACACGTTGTCTAATATAATGTTGGCACTATGTTGGTCTGCCATAGAATTGTAGAAGCTGCTTCCTAGGCTTCAACAGCCGTCAGACACATATCTGTATAACTTGAAGAGCGCTGCCTGAGAAGGCTGCAACATTTCACCCAGTCGACCTAAGCGACAGCGCAGACGACCAAAATCACGAGCGCAGATGGAAGTGATAGAAATTCAGAAGGAAGAGGCCGTTCGTGAACCTGACGAGGGAAAAAGTGAAGCAAGGTGAGTGTGTTACTTGGGAAACAAATATTTGTCTCCCGCCTTCACTGCCGTATGAGCGCCGCGTGTGAATTGCTTTGACCGACAGGACCACACGCTAAACAAGGGCACTGCACTCTGTAGACGAAAACAGCTTTATTGTCCAAACTTGCGACTAAACCTAATGAGTGGCACACACTGGACGAGGCACTTCCCTCTTAGCAGAAACCTATTCTTCTTGCGCAGGACGCGTCGACGCTTTCTGATGCAAATTTTTTACCCTATTCGATAAGGGTAGGTCTGCTGTGTTTGTGACGCCACTTCTGCTGGACTTGTGCTACTCGAGTCTAGACTTGACCCCGTACGTGCACGAGTGCTTCACTTAAGCAGTGCAGCCAGCACCTTTTCCTTCTGATACATCCCCAACGGGAATTATCAATCTAACAGCTGCATTCTTTCTGTTCTGTGCGCGTTCGGGCTCAGCGGCAGGCAGAAGGTTTAGTCTTCCCCGCATCCCGAGCACATTCTTGTCACCTCACGCAGAGACTTTTTGCCTCCCTCCTCACAGTTTCGGTTTACGTAACATGTATTTGTCGATGACAGTGCGTTGCTTCCCTTTTTACAGTCACCTGTACACACAGGCACGACTTTTCATTCATGCCTCTTTATCACCATTTGTTAGACACCCCGCAGATGACGGCTATCTTTTGAGGAGACGCAGGACGTTTCTTTTCTAGCACCTGAGCTCTTCTTACGCGCCACCAATTGCTCCACTGAATCACGTAGGCGTGTGTGTACAGCGTCATCCGTCTAGCGTATGCCACTGTACGCAGTACCATACTCCCACGGGAGTTTAGCTGGGAAATGAGCATAGTTTCTCTCTCGGTTGACCAAAACAGATTGCTGCTGTTACGGACGAATCTGCTTCTTTGAAGCTGGAACGGGGAGGCACAAATGCACGAGCAGGTACGCACTTCGAGCCTACTAATTCGCTCCTTTACACACTATTATTCTTCGATCCTAGCTCTGCAGAGCTATGTTTTATAAAAAGTTTGCCCTTTGTTCTTTTGTTCAATCGAACCAATCTAGTAGATTGGCAGCGGATAAAAATTTTTGCGTCCTCAGCATATGCCAAATGCACGCACGTGCCTTCTGGAGGTGGCTTTTTCCGCCCAACGTCGTTCAGGAGTTCCCGCATAACCACCTCGTTGATGCTCCGTTGCCGATATATGCGCTACAGTGTACACAACGTAAACGACGCTCAGTGTCTGATATATGCAGGTGTGTCTGAACGTTACGGCGATTCGAGATACCGGCGACTCCTCGCAAAAACATGGTGAAGAAAACTTACACGTAAGTACACATGTATTCCTCCCATGGTGGCCCAGGGGTCCATGTATCTGCCATTGTACTTGCTGCCATGTCCTCCCTGTACACTTCAACAGCTAAAAGATGGAAAAAAAGCACACAGCCATTCGAATGTAAAAATGTTCCAGCGGAAGCCGCGGGGCGTGGGAAGCTACGGCAGACAGCCAGCAGCCCTCCGTACTAAGTCTACTTCCTTTGAGACTTTTACATCGTTTTTTTCCCGTTGATTTGCGTCTGTTGCCAACTTGAAGTCGTTTTTGCTGTTCGCAGGGCACTTTCGCCTTCCTCGAAGGTGCAGATGTCCATGTTGAGACGACCTGGACTTGCTGGGACCCGGACATACTTATCACGTATTTCTCGTTCGGCCTATGAGTTTTTCCCAAGAAAATCCTGTCTTTCACCGTTATACCTAGATGTGCACATGTGCTGCCCCTTGCTGTGTATGGTTGCATCATCCATGCGACAAAAAACCGGCTGTGCACCGACCTCCTGTCAACGTGCCTGTTTGTGCCTTGAGCCGCTCGCAAATTGCGCGTACTCACCTCGCATTGCCGAACCTCTGCTGTCTGCGAAGCTCCCGTCCTACGTAGTGCACAGTTGGCCCTCTTTAATATTTCCCTCGTATGCTATCCCCCGTACTTCTCATAAAACGACTAATTCGCAGGTCCGCTGCGCGCGAAGTGTATAATCGCTTCAGTTTGCCGAGAGGCGCAACAGATTTCCTGGTACTTTTCTCTATTTGACTGAGGTGAAAAAGGTCGTTGCTCCCCTCGTCAGCGTCAGTTTCTGCTTGCACGCACTTTCTTCAGTAAGGCCTGTTTTGTATTTCTGTATTTACGTACGAACTATCGTGTGGGAACTCCTATTGCTGCGGTCGAGCAAGAACGTCCGCCACGCTGGTGGACTCTTATGCGTTAATTTTTAAAATCACAGCGGTGGCGCGCTTCGCTCCACTAATCGCCTTCTTTGATGCCTTCTCTGAACTAAGGGGCATTGTTGAGAAAACTTGTGAACTACGCGTGGGACAACGCGTAGGGTAGCAGAGCCTTTGTTTTCTTCCTTTTTTACAATGGAGCCGCATCAACTGGAAGCACATCCGCACTTCAAAAAGTGGTTTCCACGCCCGGTGCCCAAGGATGTGTCCTCAGATCCCCTCATCCGCATTTTTTGCTTCCACGGAGCAGGTAGGTCAGTGGCAAACGAGCATTTGGACTTCGATTTTTCGAATGTGTGTCGTTTGCGTCGTGTGCAGCTTTTCCTTTTCTTCAGCACAAGCTCCCTCTTACTACGTAACCCAGGTCGACAAGGCTAGATTGGTCAACGTCCGAGTTGGCTGCAGGTGCCACTACTCCTGCAAAGCTACACGCTTTCTGCAAGCTTTAACGTCTGCCCATCGAAAAAGTACTTGGGTTTGAGTACAAGTGCTGTTGCTGCCTTTATACTCAAAGCACCCTACCGTTGGGTAAACCAGATTTTACATATAGGTCTTAGAGATTCTCTGTTGCTGTGCAACGCTGGTACAACGAGTGATATGAGGTGTCTTAAGTTGCGGTAGTCAACATGGCCACTATCGAGAATGGACACTTAGATACGAGATCCTTCTTGCCTCTGCCGACCACTCTATCAGCTAAAACCCCCTGCACGGGGTTTACAGCGTGTAAAACAGTCTTTCATAGCGCTGGCCCCGGTTGCAACCCCACGCCAGTGGAAAAATTCCGGTTCTCGCTCTGTGTCCTTGCTCCTTAGATGCGTACTGTGTGGTTGAATTTGGAAAACACACACCGGAAAATTCAGCATAGATGCAGATTATGTGCACGCTGCAGTGGCACTGTTGAACTGCGTGGCACGGCAGCGAACAGGATTCTACACCAGGAACCTGACCGTGTATTAATACCCACATACAGTGTTGCCGAGATATCAGCGGGTGGGCCTCACAAAAAATGCGGGAGTTTCTGACCAGTCCAACTATTACAGCGGTTTGTACGACCTTCAGAACGTCAACCCGGACAATAGTGGACGCGAATATCCCCGTGATGTTGCATGTATATATTCCAGCGTGCGCGTAAATAATGCACGGCACAATACAGGACACGTTTGATCGTCTGTTTTGCCGATCGTGAACCGCGGTACCTGCAGGAATTGCAACCTGCTTGTATACACCGTTTTCACGTTGTATGGTCACTTCTGAGAACCCAAGCATAATGCCCAACAGCCGACAAAACTTTTCTCAGCGGCCGAGACTCTGCGTCGGCATCAACAGAGAAACACGTGATGACAATGTTATTACCAGTGGCAGAAGTTGAGTGCGTCGATCCTGCAAAATACCTGGTTACCTTGGCTCAGTCAGAACGCCAACGGTTGTGACAATTCTTATGATTACCACTCAAATAGGTATGGATTTTACCGTGTGGACTACTTTGGGGTCTCCAAGAGCACCTATGCCTAATTCGTTGGCGTCGCTATGTGCGAAGGATAACATTCAGATGCTGGCAGCTCAACTACCAGGAAGAGGCGTCCGTAGTAAAGAGGCTCTTCCACCATCAGTGCAAGCGTGTGCTGCGGAAATACTCGACGTCGTTGAGTCACTAGTAAGCGCTGCACAAAACTCTCACTGTCATTACTTCCCAAGCAGCCGAGTTGTTAACCTGCATGTCTGTTGCCAACTGAACGTGGTAGTGGAAAGAGACAAAAGCCTAAATCGCGTTCAGGGGAGCAGTACTGGTGCGAAACGACAGTGATTAGCATTTGGGGATGTCGCGTGGTGGTAGGGAAATTCGCGGCCTTTGTCAGGCGACGATAGTTGCACACAGCAAAATAGTCGTTCTTTCACCTTGTAGCGATCTGTTTCACTTGCTGCTCGTTGGTGCATAAACGAAGTGATTAAAATGCCAGAACCAAGCCGCAGACGCCTACTTCTTGCTACCGCAGGCTGATTCGCGCAGACCTCTACCCAGTTCAACAGAGTGAGAAACCCTACACTGTGTCTTCTTAACAGGGATAGACTGAGTGCGACAAAACGCTGTCCCATTCGACTAAAACACTTCTGTGTCTATTGGATCAGAGGACTGCACTTTTGCATAAGTGGCTGCGCTCAGCAAGAATCCTGTGTGCATCTTATCAGGGTACCTCGTTGCCGTGTACGAACCACGGTTTCCCCTTCACGTAGGTTCAACTGTGCACATCTTTCCGTCGAAGTAGCTTCTCTTGGCGGGGAAAAAGTAATCTATATATATATATATATATTTATATATACATACGCGTAAACCTGTCATCCAAATCCCGCGTTACACGAATCTGTCTTTGGGACGTGGCACTAGCTGACTTGGTGTCGTTGACGGTCAAATTGCTCTCAAATAGCTGACTGCACCCTTTTGATCAGGTTTATATACTAACATGTAACAGCTGGGTGAAGACAAAACAATAGCAGGAAAAGCTCGCGCACATAAGCCCAATCACTTGCATGTTTCCTGCAGCAGTAACTCCAATTTCTGCTGAACGCCCAGCTCGTGACGCTCCGTAGAATCGTATCATCGGACAGCTTGCACATTGTCTCTTCGGGCGTGCTTTGCTTCCTCTCTAGATCCTTGGTCTGGCTAGACCAGTGCCCCCGACGTATGCTTGTCTCCGTCTGCATTTCTTGAATTCATTTCATTGCCATTTGGCTTACTGCTGTGGACTGCTAGATCTGTAGCACCGTCCCTTATATCCTGATTGGTTACTCGATGGGATGCTGGATAGCCTACGAGTTGTGCTGCGCTATCAACCAACGGCGGCGAGACAATACACGGATTCGGCTGCCGGATAGAGTTATCTTTGCGTCAATGGTTAGTCCCGACATCCCCCAGCCAAAGCGGCCGTGGCGTATGACGGCCACCCTTTCTACTGAAGAATTTCAGGTACGCACCGTTGCTGCTTCACAGCAGAAAGCTCGGCAGCTTTACTCTCACAAGCATTCCAAGCCAGCTCTCTTTCTCGATTGATATACTTACACACGCACTGCAGTTGTCGCTCGCTATACTTCTGCACGCACTGCAGTTGTCGCTCTCTCTGTATCCCTCCATATACTTGTGCAGTAGCGGAGGTCGAAAATTTGGATATACAGGGCATACACATGTCACCCGCTTCCAACTGTACTGTATGCCGCAACACGTTATATCGCCTTCAGAAGGAAGGTGATCAGGGGGGGAAAACAGCATCCTAATTTAAGCAGCGCCGGAGGTGGGACATTCGCGGAAGAACAAAGTACTCGTTTCTTTCGCCAGACAGCGAAAAAGAAATTGCATATGTATCTAGGCAGAGGCAACCAAAGCAGAGGAAAGTCCATCGTTCTTCTTTTAGGAGGGGCCCACCTAGCACGATTGCGGTGGAGTGAGATATCACGTAAAGTACGTTTTGTTCATGACTGCTGAGACGGCACTTCCAGCTTTTTCGCTTTTTTTAGGTCCAGGTAGAGTTGTCACGATGGGGCGCATTCGACTGAATCTCAGTGATTGTCGGTAGTAAATGGCACCCTTATCATTCAGAGAACAATCGAACACAAGCCTGTTGAAGACGCACATGCAGTACATGCTTTCCCCAGGACCTAGATGAGGCAGAACTTCACTGTACCCCTAAATACGTATGGAGGGGAACGAGCAACACAGGAAACGCACAAAGGGAGCTTCCGTCCCATCGCTCTATATCGCTGCGAAAATATTCGCAGTCCACACCTTTCAAAACAAAAGCAAGCCAACAGTGTGGGCGTCTTGAAGACGACAGATTCACTTGATTTCTACAGACGACGGTCGAGAACGGAGATTCCCGCTGCTGAGTGTGAAGAACATTCAAGCAACCATACATACGTACATACAGAGACACGTACATACATACATACATACATACATACATACATACATTCATGCATACATACATACATACATATATACATACATACATATATACATACATACGTGAAGACATATATACACACATACGCAGGTGCGCACAGACAGACAGACAAAAATCCACACATAGACACATACACATATATATACACACGTAAATATAGAATAACATTGTACAGACACAGTTACAAGCGTACATGAAGGGAGATCTATAACACTTTTTTCATCGAGGTTTTTTTACTGCTGTGATCTTTGTTAGAGGGAATTACGGGGGTGGAGTTGTAATGAAGTGCTCTTTCAGCCTGACTTGTGGAAGACATACGAGCCGATGCTTCGCAACGATCACAAGCTTTTGGACGATTATGTCTGCACACTGCCGGACAAGCCGCTGAGTAAGCTTATGACTAGTTTTGGTCATTCGTCTCGGGATGCGGGGGGACACCCATGCTCCGCAAGTCTTCACAACGCGATCCGTACCACCTTATTCGAGAGCATACAGACTCCAGGAAATATGCGCTCATATTCGTGTGCAGCCGTAAACTTAACATGCAGTTAGGATACTCTGTCGGTAACGAATGCAGGGGAATTTTGACTGCGCACAATTCACGCTTACAAGGTTAGCACATCTGCAGGATCAGATGTTGGAAATCGACACCGTACGTACAAGTGGCTCTGTGCAGGAGAAAGGCAAAGGTGTAACAACTGCGGTTAGCACTAACCGTACAACAATTCCTGATACTGCTACTACTGCTAGTAGAACGCTTCACAGTACTGCTGTTTTTTATGGTGTACTACTCTACTATTATTATTATTATTACGACTGCTACTACTACCACAACTGCTATTGTTACGGGTATCACAGCTACTCCTGCTCCTCCTGCGCACTCTACCAGAACTAGTCCCAAAAGCATTATTAGTGTTTGCTACCTACTCCGCTTCACTCTAATAGTCCTTGTAATACTCCACATACTACTTTACCCGTTTGGAACTCTCCATCATCTCCTGCTGCTGCGGCACTTTCACACTACAGCTACTTCCCCTGCTCCTCGTCCTTCCAGCACAGCTACTACTACTGTTACTGCCCAATGTATAATTTGTAGAATTTGTACTATTGCAGCCAAAGTACTTTCCTGTGCGTACATTCTGCACTTATGCGCTTCACAGACGTACCCTGTACAGTCTTCCGAGCGCGTGGCGACTTGAAACTTCAAGATGATACCCTCTTCGCTGGTTGGTTTAGTCTTTTCACAAAAGACCATCATCCCGCACAAGAGCCTGCGTTGTCATCCCCTGAGACGCGTTCCCCTGACACAAGCGCCGAAGGTAGTGGAAATTTATCTGAAGAAGATTCTTTGACGCAAGATATTACGAACACAGCGAATGAAATAACTGAAGGCATGGCAAACTTGAGGATAAACGGTAAAGGAAGAAGTTCGGAGACAGAAACACATCAGAGCAGATGCAACCTCCTAGCGAAGCAGAAGCAAAGCATATTCCCAGAAGTTTCCGGGGGAACAGAGACCACAGAAAAAGTTCCTTGTTTTTCTTCGTCGAATGCAGATGAACAATCGGAACGACCTGCGTGCCCGTCGACCAAATCACGTGCAGAAGAAGAGCACAAGAATCGAACATCTCATTCAAGTGTCAAACTACTTGAAGGCAATCACGGGCTCATGTATGATCCTCAGCATCGGAATCAGTTCTTTAAAGAACTCGAGAAGATTCTCGAACGGCATATGCTTGACATCACCTACAACGGGGCCTGAATTGTCGTATGCAGCTGACGAGTAAGGTTCTTAGCGGTGTGAAGTTGCTCATCTTCCACATGTAGGAAGACACGAAAAATGCAAGTACTTCGCACAATCACTTGTTCGAACTCGCCTGCAGTGTTCTGCACGTTGTTACGTGAATGTCAGGAGGTGAACTTTGCCACAGGATTAGTTCTACGCTCGGCTATTCAAGGCTACGACCTCTCAGCCGACAAAATTACGTGCAGAAGAAGAGCACAAGGATCAAACATCTCATTCAAGTGTCAGACTACTTGAAGGCAATCACGGGGTCACGCATGATCCCCAGACCTGAGATAAATATTTATGCCTCCAATGCGACAAGGGATTTGTCTGCGTTTCTCTTTCACAGTCGAATGCAACATTGTGTCTCGCACTATAAAGTGCGCTCAAGAGTGATTATGATGTGTCACCTCTCAGAACCACGAAAACACAAAAAACCCCTTGTATCTCTCAGCATAAAAATCACTCAGATTAGTAGTGAACCATTACCTTAAAAGACCACGGAAACGCATGATACCGCAGTTGACATCTCTCAGCAAAGCGACCAAGATGCTCTTCCCTTCACGTTGACATTAAAGCCATGAGTCGCGACCCTACGGCACCTAAATTCTTTCCCCATGAGCCAGTATGAGTTAATTCCGTGAAGGCTGAGTTCATACACATGCAGCGGCTCCAGTCGTCGTACTGTTGCTCTACCGAAGAGCAAGAGCAACCTCTAGTGAAGTCTGCTAGGATAAAAACGCGAACTATTTATTCAAGTTGCGACTCCTCATTGTAAATCCCCAAATTCCTTATGTAGCTTCTTACGCTCTGACGTCTGCGTTTGCACCGTGTGCAACCGCATGGTGCAAAAGCACCAAAATTGCACTTCAAGGCGTATATTCCTCTCAGTTCCATTGACAATGTCTCAGTTACACCGAGTCCACTTTAAGCACCAATTTTTGGAAGAGGAACTTCTTCCAATTCCGTGATATCTTCATTGGGAACGGTTTCTTGAAGAGAGAAACAATTATGTGTAGCATTGTGCCTGGTAAGCTTTTCGCACGAAACGATTCCATTGTGGGAAGTCCACGTCTGCTATGCGTAAGCACGTGTGTGTTTGTGTATGCAGAATTCGTATGCGTATCATTTTGAGCGATTCTTGCGTGTGGCGTCTTCTGGTCAGAACCTCACGGCGCGCCAGGAGACACTGCGTATCACAGAAGAGTCTGTACAAATGAGTGTATTTACCCACTACTGACACTTTAACAGCCATCCGGGGAAACATTCAAGCACGAACAATGGATTTGCATGGTGTCCACACGGAAAAAGCACACCGGTTTCGGTATTCAAAAGGATCGGAAACTTATAACGCGAAGCACTTGATAACGAGTCGGGTTTTCGTTCGTTCCTTTCTGACCGCAGGACGCGAAATGAAGTTCCCTTTCTCTGCAGTTTTCTGATGGCTGCGCTGAACAGCTGCATGAAACAACTTTTTAAACAGCAGCGACATTTGTCATCGCATCACCAATAGTAAACAATACAACTCTGCCTGTTCGCTCTTCCGGGATGTGACGCCGCAGTTCATCCAGCAAACGAAGGGCGGCGGAAAAGCCTTAAAAGGGAGCGAGTCTTCAGCAATTCAGTGAGAGCTGCTCAGTACATACCTGTGTATACGCAGGTAGCCGAACGGCTGCTCGACACATCCGGCTTCCACCTCAGTTTTGATCTTCTTTGGAGCCACTGGAGAGTGTTATAAAGACTGTGCCACAAACAAATCACTACAAGTGACTGTAGCACACCCAAATTCTGTAGCGAAAACACACTTTTAATGTGTAAGTTTGTATACGAATATTCACTTATACAAATACTGCGTGCGCACGCGTACGCGGAGCGTCCCCACACGGCCAGGTGCAGGCTGAGAACACTATAAGAACAACAATGCAGGGACTCGACCACATTCTCTTAGTGCAGGAAAACCTTTGAAAACTTCAGATACCTGGAAAGAACCCGTTCCGGGTGCCGGATCACGCTGCCGAGATGCAAACGAACAGGACCCTCGCTCCTTTGGAGCAAGTAGGCGAACGGGTAGACTTGCACATACACGTGTGAACACACGCAGAAAAGCACTTCCTATCTTCCTCACTCTGTGTGTCACCCTTTTCGCTTCACACACTACATATACACATACGTCTGAATGTACATATTCTTCCTCTGGGTGTAAGCCACGTCCATACTTCACATCCTGTACTCCTCCTCCTCCTCCTGCTACTACTACTACTACTACCTGTAGCCGTGCGGCGTACGTAGATACACATGTCTGCAGACACACGGAGACGCACGTCCACAGCAAATACGTGCATTTGCGCGTGTTCAAATCCCTTTGGTCCGCACGTGTGTACTGCCGTGAATCCTCTCATGTCCGCGGTATATACACAGGGGCGCTGCGCGTACACAAAAGCGTACACGCCTACGCAAGGTCACTGGACCTGGATTCCTGCAGGCAAAACAATCTGCCTCTTAATCCTACAAAGCCTGTTTGAAGGAGAATCTTGCGAACGCTCCTTTTTTTTAAAAAAGAAAGAGAAATAAACCTCTCCCACTGGCACATAGACTTTGCACACATAGCCGGAGACGCACGTGCACTACGTCAAAAACGTCAGTCCCCCTGCATGACACGTCCCCATATACGCACTAGGCCAGCACGGCAATATTCGTACTGAATTATCAATACTCAAATTTGAAGTACCAGTACACCGACGTATGTGCACACTGTCTGATACAAGACAACACAGGAAGACAGACTCACACGTGTAGAGAGTTATATATCTGGAAGTATCTGTGTCAGTACGTACGTTTCTTTCTCCCCATTTACTTAACCGTCTGGATTTACGGACCTCAGCAGACAGGTGTTTCCTGCATCTACAGGGTCAGTTATCTAATATTGTTGAATAGATACCTCGCCTCGTGGACTTCACTCCCCTACTGATTACGACGTATATATACTCACACACACACACACAGACACACACAGACACACACAGACACACACACAGACACACACACACACACACATACACACACAGACAGACACACACACACACACACACATATGTCCCCACATACATGTATATATGTGTGAGTACAGATACACGTGTCCTCTAACGTACTGGAAAGTAGAGACGCCGTATGGACGGAAACGAGACGGAGGTGCACCAGCGACTTCAAGTTTCTACATGCAAATGCACGCGAGAAGCAAAGAGACAGGTCTTTTTGCAAGTATTATTCACGCGGCCGCCCTTTGCCCTTCTCTTCCTTCACCAAAGTGTGTCCTCTGTTGCTGTTGGTTTTATTGTTGCGCATGCGGCTGCAACTGCTTATTCCCCGTTGCTCCTATTGCTCTTGCTTCCAGTGCAGGTGTTTCGCTCGCCGCGTGTGTTCTTGTGGCCATTCCTGCTGCAAGACGCTAGTCCCGCTGTTACTCCCGTTGCTCTTCCTGCTGTTGCTGTTTTTCCTGCTGCTGCTGTTGTTCCTGCTGCTGCTGTTTTTCCCGCTGCTGTTGCTGCTTGCGGGTTTCGGCAGCAGCGCGGAGTCGCTGCAGGGTCGCTGCTTCGAACTCTTCAACGGACGTGAACACCGGAGAAAACTGCGGCCCTGCAACGTCCTGTTGAACAGGGTAGGAATTCTTCTTCATGAAAGACCAGTGTTCGCTTGGCAAGAAGGAAGCAGCTACGGGTCTCGCAGACGCGCCGCTGACGCTGTACGTACGAAGAAACCTAGCAGAACACACACACACATACACACACACACCCATATGAACAAGTGGCTACTCTTCTGTCTCTCTTTCTCTGTCTCTGAAAGACACTTTCGTCTAAACAGTCGTCGCTGCATATACCGCAGAGCGACGCAGTGCAGATACACAAATATATATTATCGCCACTAAAGATAGATGTGTACTTCTAGGCGCACCGTGTGAGAACCTGGAGAGGCACTGCAGAAGAAGAAAGTAAACAGGAATTCTAGGCGGCAACAAACATGCGGCGGCAGCTGTCCAGATGACACCCGCCTGCTTCTCTGTGTGTAAGACTCTACACACATAGGCAGAAGACCTACACATATATGGAGAAGTCTGTTCACTTCGAAAGATGGATAATTACATGCTGAAACAGATGGCAGAGCTGCCCGGTCTCAAAACAAAAAGAGAGAACTCCGCTGGTGCTGCTGACGCTGCAAGCATGACGCAGCTGCTGCTCCTGCGGAATAGGAGCCGCACAGGACTGCTGCTTTTCCCCCAGCGGCTGCCCACGCAGAAGGTGGTAATGTTGCAGCTGCTGGTGCTTCTAAGATTGTAGAAGAAAGACGCTTCTGCTGCTCACCTTGCGCGGGACGTGTTCTGCGGCTGTTGCCGTTTTGCAGCATATATCCTTTTTCTAAGACACAGCTTCACAGCCTCCTGCTGCACGAGGCAACAGCCTCCTCTTCTTCTTCTTCCCTCCTCTGTGTCTCTCTGTCTAGCTCACACTTTCGTTCTTTTTCTCTGAGGTGCACTTGTACGCAGATGGCACGCTCACCCGGTCTTCTCCTCCGGTACTCCTGCTCCTCCTCCTCCTCTCCCTGCAGCGGCAGCTGCGTAGTGGCCGTCTGCGACTCCTCGTGTCTCTCGACCTGCGGCAAAAGCAGAAGCAGCAGCAGAAGCGACAGGAAAGCAGCAGCAACAGCTCTTGAGGAGAGAGCCGCAGCAACAAGAGCCGCGCAGCAACCGAAGTGGAGAGAGAGGGTTCGAGCGGCAGGGCGGGCAGCCGCAGCCGCGTCCGTTTTTTGACAGCACGTGAAAGAGGAGCAGCAGGAGGAGCAGCAGGACTTGTGTCTCGCTTACTAGTTGGCGAAAACGAAGCAGCAGCAGCAGCAGCGAACTTTGCAGCTGCAACAGAAGTTGCCGCGCCAGCAGCAGCCGCTTGAATCTCCGCCCGTCGTTCCCGCAGGTGCGAGATTTGATCAGCCATCTTCACTTTCAACTGCACACCACCTCGTCTCGACCCTGTTGCTACTCCTGCTGCTTCGCTGTCCTGACCAGCCTCAGCAACTGCAGTAGCTGCTGCCTTCTGCTGCTTCTGCTGCCGCTGGACTGCAAGGGCGCTCTCGAGAGCTCGCTCACGTGACGCGAAGGCTACCAGTCCGTAGCCTTTCTCGGGCGTGTAGGCGTAGATATATAGAGCACGTAGGGGGATAAAGATGGCTGCTAGCTCTGCGGCAGAGACGCCACTCCTTTCTGTTGCTGCAGCTGTTGAAGCAGCTTCGTCGGCTGTGACTTTTTCTCCCATGTCTGCTGCAGGCGTCGCTTCCCCTCCTCCGTCTCCTCCTTCTCGTCGTCCTGCTGTCGCTTTTCCTAATGCAGCAGTCCTTTCCTCATGCTCGCCACCAGCAGCAGCGCCACCAGGAGCAGCACTTGCGGCGCCGGGGGCCGCAGCGGCTGAGGACGAGGTAGTACGTTTAATAGAGGAGATAGGGGAGTCTGCGGCAGGAGGAGAGGTTTCGGTTGAAGAAGCTGCAGGTGCAGCAGCGCGTGCGGGGCGCCAGTGTACGTACACCGAGCGTCTAATAAGGTCGTCAAAATCTTCATATTCCTCTTCATCGCTCTCGATTTCTATCACCTCGGCAGCAGGACCCGCTGCTGCAGCAGAAGTCCTTTTCTTCTTTTGTAGCGTTCTGTCTGCCTCTGCTGCGGCGGCAGCGGCAGCAGCTGCCTTGGTAGCCGCTAATATGTCTGCAGCTGCTGCTGCTTCTGCCTTTGCTGCTGTCGCTTCTTGAACGCGTCGCCAATGTTCTTCGCGTTGAGCTGCGCGCTGCTGCTGCATGCGCAGCCGATGCTCTTCTAATAATTTCTCATTTTTCTCACGCATGCATCGCAGTCGTGCTGCTGTCGCCTCCTCGTTCTCCTCCCATTCTCCTCCGTCTTCGGTGCCTGCTGCATCCTCATCTCCGGCTGGCCGTCCCCCCCCCCCACCTGCTGCTGCGCCTCTTCCTGCTGCGGCGGACGTCCACCCCGCAGGGCCTCCGCAGCCTTTTCTGGCCGCTGAAGCAGCAGCAGCAGCAAGTTTTTCTCTCCGCTCGAGCTCCTCAGCAAACTTCTGTCGCTTGGCTGCTGCAGCGCCGCCTCTCGCCCGTGCTGCTGCCTCCCGCTGTTGCTGTCGCGCAGTAGCTTGTCGCTGCTCGCGCAGCCGGACGTGGTACGCCTGGCGCTGCTGGCTGTCAGACAAAAAGGAAAACGCAGCTTGAACGCGTACGAATTCCCTCGCCGCGGCTTCTTCTCTTCCTTTGTTTTTATCCGGGTGAGATCGTAGCGCCGCCTTCCGGTACGCCGAGCCAAGTGCTTTTAACGAAAGGGACGCAAAATAAATCTCGGCCTCCGCGCCAGCGTCTCCCGCAGCAGCGCCAGCCCCGCTAACCACAGCAGCAGCAGGAGCAGCGTCGAACGTGAGGCCCAGGATTTCGTAGGGGCAGCAGCCTTCGAGCTGCGGAGGCAGAACAGGCGCAGCCATGCTGCTGCTGCTGTTTTGTTGTCGTGCCATTCCCAGAAGACAACAAAGCCGTCAAGAAGGCAAGGTGGAGAGGCTCTCTTCACAGCTCACAGCTCGCCCTGCTTCAGCAGCAGCAGCAGCCGAAGCAGCACTTCCCTCCCTCCTCTAACGACTGCCCCACTGTTGCCAACGCGGCATCAGCAGCGTCTGCAGACAACACTTCCACCAATCGCAGCACAGCGCCAGCAGCTCCTACGGAGAACTTATCTCCCGCTGCCTGCAAATACAAGCTCACGAGCATTTCCCTGGCGGGGAGGGTCGATCGCGCGCGTTTTTCCTCCCCACATCACTAGCGTGTCGCTCGCATGCCGGTGGACAGAAGAACAGAAAGGAAGAGAGAAAGCTGCACGTGGCTGCAAAGGCGCACCGCTGCTATTCTGCAAAATATGTCACGCGAGGGGAGGAAAAGCAGAGGGACCCCGCGACACCTCTACACATCTCCAACTTCTTCCCATATGCGCGGTTTCTTCTCCTTCTGCGTCTGGCTGTCTCCCTCTCTAGTGTACAGACATATACATATATATATGTATATACACGTACACATATATATATATGTGTGTACATGTCCACGCATGCATGCGCATATACATATACGGGTGCGTGCATGGAGAAGGGGAAACTCAGTAACGGGTTAACTCTGCTGGACCAGCAGAGTCGAGAGCCGGGCTAAATATATATGTACACACACGCAGATAGATATATTTATACACATGTATGTGTGTGCCTGTGTTTATGACTACGAGGCTGCAGTCGTGCAACTACATGCAAATCTACTACAAGCAGCAAAAGCAATGTCGCATGCGGCTCCATAGCTATGAACGGCAGCCGTGCTACCCCCAACAGTGCTGCTGCTGCGAGAGCGGCTGCACGGACGCAGACAGCAGCTGCGTGTCCGGGCGCAGCAGGGCAGTTATATGCAGCAGGTCTACGTTTGTCGCACTACTGCAAACAGTGGCCCTCACACAAGCGGCAGACCGACTCCTGCAGCAGGGGCGCCAGGAGAACGGCAGCCCTGCTCCTCAGCAGCAGCACCCCTTCCACACACTCGGCAGCAGAGTTCCTGCAGCGGCAGCACCCCTTCCACACGTGACAGCAGGGTTCCTGCAGCAGCGTTTTTTCGGTCGCAGCGCTTGGCAGGTGCCGTAGGAGACCTCTGCAGCAGAGAGCAGCAGGTAACAGCGACGCACCCCCTGCCGCATCGCAGTTCGCAGGGCGTCGGAGGAGATGGAGCAGCTGCACCACTTCTGACAGATTTCCCACGTCATAGAAGAAGGAGCGCAGAGCTCGTACGTCGAAGAGCCGTTCAACAAAAGAAGAGGAGGACATAAATATCCCCCGGGCTGGTGAAGGGAAGGCTTCTGTGCAGGCCGATAAGAGAGATCCGCGTTAACCCAGGAAGAGCTGCTCCTCGTCGTTGCGGAAGGAAAACGTCGAAACGTCACTTCTACGGAGGAGACGGAGACGCGACGAAAGAAGAGGTTGATAGCTGCAGACACAAAAAGAAGAAGAATACTTGCAGAAGACACGAAAAAGGAAGAAGCCGATATCTGCAGAAGGACGGTCTCCCGCTTCTTATTCGATGAACGTGCGTCGCACGTCCAAGAAAACGTGCCACGAAACCGTAGGATAAGCGAGAGACGTATCTACAAACTTTGTTCGATGAAAACACGGGCCACCGACAGGAGACTTTAACGGGCAGAAAAAGAAGGGGGGACACACAGAAGAGGAAGTGGAAGGCGCGCAGGAAGGCCCGCAGGAAGGTGCGCAGGCAGGTGCGCAGGATGGAGTAGAGTTCACATTTTATCGATGAGACGAACCCGTCCAGCAGCACAAGGGGGAGGGGGAGCGTGCTGTGAAGAGATATTTGGACAAGACCGGGAGACGCTTTCCTGTGTACGGAAGCGTTTCAAAGAGCCGCTGAAAGTATTTATATGAGACAGAGAGAATTCTTCTTCTTCTACGTCTAAGAAACAGAAAAGAGCTTCTTCTGGTGTGGGAGACACAGAAACGCAAAGATTTGTCTGGGAGACAGGAGAAAGCTTCCTCACGTATGGAGACGGGGAGATGTCTCTTTTCGTGTGGAGACGGAGACAGGAAATATTTGTGTTGGAGACGGAGAGACTTTTTCGGCGGAGACAGCGAGAAATGTCTCCCCTTTTGCGTAGGAACCGGATAGGCGTTCCCCTCTGTGCAGCAAAGACAGGGAGGTGTCTCCTTTTGTGGGGGGGAGTCACAAAACCGGACGCATTTGTATGAGACGAAGAAAAGTTCCCTTCCGCATGAAAGAATTTCGGGAAGACCGGCTAGCCGCACCCCACACTTTGCAGCGCGACGTCTCCTGTGCGGTCGTCCACCTGCTGCTGCCGGACCGCAGAAAAGACGCCTGTAGTAGGTAGCGACGGAGACGCACGGAGGGGAGAAGAGTTCACGGCGACGGCAGAGAAAACTGCCCATCAATTAGCAGCGCACATGCAGAAAGACGAGGGCGCAGAAAAAAAGTGAATTCCGGCCGGAAGAGAGGTGCGGCACACGAAGAAGTGAACCCGCGCCGGGCGAAGAGTCGGGCGCAGTAAATCGACGCCGAAAAAGAGTGGGCCGGAAGAAAAGAAAGTGAATATGTGCTGGAAGACGATCGAGTCAGAAGAAGAAGAAAGGAATACCCGCCGGCGAAGGGTCGGGCAAGAGAAGACGTAAATTTGCGCCGGGATGAATCGACCGTGCGGTGACGCAGGAGACTCGTGCGCGCAAGCGGAGACGCGATGGGAGCCGCACGTTCCTGCTGACTCGACTGCGGCGGAAGTTGCGTTTCTCTGTCTCCTAAATTTTTTCGAAGAGCGTGGAAGTTTTTGGTGGGGCCGGGGGTGGCGGCGCACCCGCCGCTGCAGCGAAGTTTGCATGCGCACCTGCAGAGAAAAAGTCGCGGGAAGTCTCCTCCACTGCTGCTGCGACTGGGACGTGGCCGGGCGCTGCTTCCTGCTGCGGCGAGCTGCAGAGGAGACACGAACACACACCTACATATTATACGCACATAATATACACGTATCCACACATATATACAAGTTCAGCAAATAGGGGGAGAAGAAGAGTCACCGACGAAACAAGTGCGTGGGCTCCTTTTTTGCATGCGGAAGGACGGAAGAGGGACACACACAGAGAGACAAGTCGAGCAGCAGCGGAAAGCGAAAAGGAGACGGACTCGTAGGTTGGCGGGGAGAGACACACGAACGGAGACACGCAGACAGACGGAGACAGACGGGGAGACGGAGACACGGAGACGGGAACACACCCACCCACAGACGCAGACACAGAAACACAGAGGGACTTTGAAGACGAACGCAAAAGGAAGAAGTTTTTTTTGAGAGGCCAGGATGAGAGAGATGAGCACGTACGGAGAAAAAGTCTACTAGAAAAGACGCCGCCGAACAAGACGTCTCCGAAATGCTGCGGTATCCCACCACGACGAAGCAGATGCAGCGCACACACACTTCCCCCCCCATTTTACGCCGCGCGTGATGCAACCTGTGCGGTGGCTTCGTATTGAGGACTTTCCCATACACTCTCCTAAGAGGTTCGGCTCTGTCTTCTCCTCGTCACTACCTTTTCGTCCTCGTTTTCCCTTCCCTGTGTGCTCTGTTTTCTCCTCGCCACGCCCTTCCCCTTTTGTCGCTTCCTGTGTGCTCTGTTCTTCCCCGGCCACTCTCTCTGCTCCTCTTTTTCTTCCTCTGTTTGTGCTCTGTTTTCTCTCCGTCACTTCCTCCCGCTTCCATTCTTTTATCCTCTGTGTGCTCTGTTTTCTCGTCTTCCTTTCTTGTCTTCTTCTCTGGCCACCCCGTCAGAGCTGCTGCGCAGCAGCAGAAACGCCAGGGTCTGCAGAGAAAGAAACTCGCTGCGCTCTGAAGTGCCAGGGACATGTGCGTCGGCAGGGGGCAGGCGGAGTCCTAAATATCTCGTGGAGACGAAAGGGTGGCATACTTTTCGTGTGTGTGTCCAGGGGTGGCACAGGGACATACTTGTACGTACAGCGCAGGTGGACACGTGTGTGAGGATTGACGCGGCGTGGGAGTAGACAGATGAAGAAATGAAGGGAAACCTCGCACTTTCTACTGCAGAATATGACGGGAGGGAAAAGGGGAAGACGTGTGGTTCAAACAGATGCAAAAGTGGGAAACCGACGCATCTTCTTCGTGGGTATATATTCTTTCGCGCGCAACGGTCTCAAGAGCGAGAGAAGAAGAGCCTCCGCGACCTACCGTGAGGTGAAAAAAGTGGCCGTCACTCCGTAAAGTTGAAGCGGAGAGAAGTTGGTGACCTTCTTTCTGTTATCTCTCTCTCTCTGTGTCCCAGCGGCAGCAGAAATGCAACTTCAGAGAGGAAAACCGCAGCGCAGCAGCAGGCAGCACGGTTGGGGCTGCTGCTGTTGTCGCGCGGGCGCGGGCGTTTCCGAGGCAATTCCTTCGGCTTCGGCCGTCGGTGGCTACGGCTGCTTCCGCCAGAAAGGCCGACGCAGACACGCAGGAGAGGAAAATTTGGAAAACGCCGACGTAAAAGTAGTGGAGAGACGGGTGCAAGTTCCGGAGAGGAAACGACCAGAGCTGCGAAGAAAACCGGCGGCAGGACGGAAGACGAAAAAAGAGGCCAACGGGGAAAGAAAAGGAGAAAATGGCCCAGTTAAGAGCAAACTCTCAAGCATGTGCTCTTTTTTTCTGCGACGGCGGACCAGAAAAGAACTTCTCTTCCGCATGCAGGAAGGACGGCCGCATGCGCAGGCCCCAGTGTGTTTTCTGTGTGTGATAAACCGAACTCGAAAGCGGTTGAAAAAAGGGCGGAAAGAATCGTATTCAAAAGGACAATGGAAAGTGGGTCACATCTACAAGGCCAGCAGCACCACACGGGCAGAATTCTTCGATCGGTGTCTTCGAACTCCAGTGCTGCTGCTAGTGCTGTTGCTGTTGCTGCTGGTGCTGCTGCTAGTGCTGCTGCCGCTGCTGTTGCAGACACCCCCCCACCCCCCCGACACACCACACACACACACACGCGGTGGTCTTGCAGTCATCGTCGTTTTGCAGTTCTGCACGGGGGAAGAGAAGTGCGTTTGTTTTATTTTCCGTACAAAGTCGAGGTCTTCTCAGAGAAGGAAAGGCGGAAACGGAGGGCAGCAAACCAGCTGCAGCAGATTTCCACGTGAAGAAAGTGCCGTCCCTCCCTCGATTTGGTAAAAAGCAGAACTCCATCTGGTGGTCGCTCCCGCAGACGAGCCCACAACTACCGAACTTTCCTTCCCATTTTCGTCCTGAACAAGAACTATATATATGTGCACACACCTCTCCGCAAGGCAACAAGAGCCTAGTCGCACCTGTCAGAAGATAAATGGCCGCTCTGTCCCAAAATACACACTCTCTACATACGCATATGTACTTGTATATAACTACACATGGCATATATTCGTGTCCTGCCATACCCATTCATGCATACATACATCTACGTGCGTACACATCCACATATGTACACGTATACACGTATGTGGGCGCACACGCCGCTGCGTACGTGAAGATTCGCGAAGAAGTGCGTCCCCCGGCTGCGCACATGCATTTGGAAATCCCCTTCTTCGGTCCCCCTTCCTTCTTTTCCTTCCGTCTTTCTCTTCTATTCCCGTATTTCCTTGGTGCAGTCTTTTCTAGTGAACCCCCGGCACGGTTCAACTTCTTCGCCGCCTGCTGCGTCTTTATCCATCTTCTGCCGTCGAAATCCTCCGCTTCTTTTCTTCTTTGCCTTCCCATCCCTCCTCCAAATGTCACTTCTTCGATTTCCTCTCTTTATCCACTTTCGGCCTGCACCTCCTCAGTTTCGTACGAGAAAACGTATGCCACACACAAGAGAAAATGTCCCTTGACCTCTGGAAGGCACTCCACGCTGTGAAGCGTCTCTTCTTTGAGGTGTCTGTACACCCCGTCTCACCGTGACCACACGGCGTAAAGCAACTGCATGCACGCGCTTCTTCGTTCTTGCGTGAGTCTCCGTTCCACACGTAAATCTGTCCATATTCGTACCAGAAAAAAAGGGATGCACTTGGGAAACCCGTCGCTTCTTCCCTCCTTGCTGCCTTCCATACTCTCACCCCACTGCGAAGAAGCGAAAACTTTACATATATTGCTGGTCACCTGTCTGTGTATGTTGTAGGGACGCGCGTGCTGCTGTTTAATATATGTGTTTGAAGAGTTGAACACAAGAACACCAGGCAACAACGGACAGGGAGAGCAATCGCGGTCGGAGCCGTCGATCTTTCACACCACCGGGTGTCTGTACACCGCAACTGGGAGAAGATAGTCCTTGACGGCGAAACAGCGACATTTTCCTTTTTCCCTTCTTGCAGTCAGTTTTCTCCGTTTTGCATCGAGCCTACCCGTCGTCGCACAGAACTGTCTCACTCTGCTCCCTGGAGAGGAACACGAAGCCGCTACGTTGCCGCCCTGGGGTGTACGTACGTCTCTGGGGTGTACGTACACCGCAGCAACGCTAAGAAAAACGTGAGTTTCGGGCTCTCTGCTCGTTTCTGCCTCTCGCCTTAGTCGACTCTTTGTTTTCTCTCTATCTCTATCTTTTATCGGTCTTCTCTTTCTTTGTACGTGTCTGCCTTCGTCGTCCTCTACAAAAGACTGCCTTCGCCGGCCCTCACATGAGTGGGAAGAGACGCACAAACACAAGAGCCAGCGACACTGCAGCTGCAGTCCCCTCTTCTTGCTGCTGCAGCTGCTGGGGCCCGACCACTGCGGCTCTTTTTTTCTTCTCTTCCCATGCCTTACCACGTCTTCCTCTGCATGCGCGTCCACGCGGCGGGGCCAAGCGCTGTCGACAGTGAGGCCTTCACGCTGCTGTTCCTGCGCGTCTCCACAAGAGAATTCTGCCCGTGTTTTTCCAGGAGAAAATCTCTTCTGTCGTACGACGGCGTCTTCATATTTTCACTCAGGCAGACGTTTGCTGAAAACAGTTCTCTCAACCCAGAGCTATTCACACAAAGTTCACTTTACAGGCGTAGATAATATCTGCCTGTTTGTCAACAAGCATTTATATGTTAGCATGCAGATGGGTATATGTAAGTCTATCTGTCGCAGTACGTATATATTTACACACCTACGTATTATCAAATCCACAGCATTCTCACCTTCTCACTTTCTTCTCGTCGCTTTCTCCCCCTCTCACTCTACAGATATATATACACGTATGTGTGGGAATCCACTACCGTATAAATATATATATGTAATATAGTGAACGCTTACATACATACATGTGTATATGTCAGAGAGTGTAGACTCATGTATATACATGTATATATCGAAGGTCCAGCAGAAAGGAATATTCGTATATGTAAGGACGTGGGTATGGATGTGACACGAGCTGCTCTCTGTACGTTTCCTGGAATAAATATGTACGTGGATAGTCGATATATATATGTATATATACGTCTTTGTTAGGGGAATACGCACGTGAATAGTAGGTGTATAAGAACCAGAAGATTTGCAGAGACGTGGATTCTTGATCCTCCGTTTCCTCTAGATCGATCTGCACGTAAAAGGCACAGAAGTATTTCTCATCACGTGAATCGCACGCCTCTGCACGTATATATGTTTGTGTGTATGTAATAGACACAGATATACTTGTAGACATGGGAATCTACGGAGAGGTGCTTCTCTCGATATACAGATATATGTGTATATGGAATAGGCAGGAAGAAATCTGTAGACGCGCGACTTCCTGGAGCCGTACGGGTCTGTGAATCGTTTGTCAGTATAAAACTACTTTTGCGGTTGCAGCTCCTTTTGCTTCTCTGTCTGCGCGCAGGAAGAAATCCACACGTCACGTGCTGCAGCAGCGTATACGTTTCCTCGGCAGCGACAACGCTGCTGATGACAGCAGCAACAGCAGTGTGGCCAAGAGCAGCAACAGCAGCAGTGTGACCGACAGCAGCAGCAGCAGCGCGGCCCACAGCAGCAGCAGCAGTGCGGCCCACAGCAGCAGCAGCAGTGCGGCCCACAGCAGCAGCAGCAGTGTGGTCGACGGCAGCAGCAGCAGTACGGCCCACAGCAGCAGCAGCAGTGCGGCCCACAGC
>KL647320.1:492141-504676 GCA_000727475.1 Sarcocystis neurona | reverse complement strand
AGCAGCAGCAGCAGTGCGGCCGACAGCAGCAGCAGCAGNGGCCACAGCAGCAGCAGCAGCAGTGTGGTCGACGGCAGCAGCAGCAGTACGGCCCACAGCAGCAGCAGCAGTGTGGTCGACGGCAGCAGCGATAGTTCCGCTGAGAACCCAGGAAGGGGAGCAGGAGCTGCAGCTACAGTTGCAAGTCGTAAGTATAGTGTGAGCAGCAACACCAGTAAAATATAGTGCCGCAACCGGAACGTCAGTGTTCGGCGGCCTGCTGACTGACGCCGACCTTCCCGCGATCAACTGGCGTGAACGCAGCAGCAGCAGCAGCCGCTACAGGAGTCCGCAGCGCGGTCACAGCAGCAGCAGGCAGAAAGGGGCTGCAGAGGAGTGCAACCCACCAGCAGCAACAGCAGCGGCAGCAGCAGAGCAGCAGCAGCAGGAGCACCGTCGCATATTAAGAGAGGCAAGCAGAGTTGCAGGGGGCTGTCGTGAGCGGAAGCAGCAGGAATTCACCTGCCCCACAGGAAGCGAAAGAAGACGCAACTGCAGCGACTCCCTCTCCGCAGCAGCAGCAGCGGTACGCCTCAGCAGCAGCAGCGGTGCGCGTTAGCAGCAGCAACAGCGGTGCGCGTCAGCAGCAGCAGCGGTGCGCGTCAGCAGCAGCAGCGGTGCGCCGTAACAACAGCGGCAGGTGGCGGTAAAAAGGTGAAAGGGCCGGCCAGAGCTGCGGCACCTCAGCCGAGCAGCAGCAGCAGCTAGAGTAGTTCCCATTGCTGTTTCTGTTGCTGCTGCTGCCGCCGTATCGACCTCCCTGCCGCTGGGCGGTGCCGGTGGACGGGCTTCTGCTCAGCTGCTGCGCCGCTTCTCCTCCACCTCCTTCTCTCCTTCACCTCTGCCGCTGATGCTGCTGCTCTGCTGCTAGCGCTTGTCTGCTGCTAGCGCTTGTCTGCTGTCAGCCCTGCTTGTCCAGGCGCCGCTGGTCGCTGATTTTGCTGCGGCGCCGCCACCGCTGCTTCTGTGCTGCAGTCGCTTCTGCTGTTTCTCGTTTGCTGCTGTTGCTGCTCTGCAGCAGTCGGAAGAGTTCCTGCTGCTGCTTCCCTGCGAGAGCCTTCCTGCTGTTTCTCCCCGTCCCCCCGTTACTGCTGCTGCTGCTGCTGTTGCCGCATGACGGCGGAGGAGGACGCCGCAGGTGCTGCTGTTGGCACGTTTTGCTCAGAGAGATGTGTCCGCACGCTTCTGGAGGAGCACCCAGCAGCTGCTGCCTCTTCTTTTCTCGATATTTTCCTTCTCCACTTCTCCTCTTCTGCGTCTCGTCTCCTCGCCTTCCGTGTTGACTTCGCTCTCTCCTGTCTCGTCTCCGCCCGTCTTTGAGCCGCGATGGTGCTGCTGGAGCTCGAAGAATTTACGCGCCTGTTTTTTGAGACGCAGCGGTTGCCTGCAGCAGGAGGCAGCAGCACGTCAGCAGCAACAGCAGCAGAACACGCAGACCTCGACGGCGCAGGAGCAAACTTCTCTGCTCTCCTGTCTTCTCCAGTTCCCCACCCTCCCGTCTCATTTTTAGTGTTCGCCACTGCGGAAGTTGACGCGCTCTGCTGCTGCCATCTTCTCTCATCGTTTCTCGACGCTCGTTCTCTCTTCCTTGCTGACCAGTGCGACCACCCTAACATTTCTGTTGAAATTGAGATCGTCAACGGTACGACCCTCCCCCCGCCTTGCCGTTCGCTTCTTCCCCACGGTTCTGCTGCTGTTGTTCCTTCTCTCCTGCTGCTGCTGTCGCTGCATTTCCCGTTGCTGCTGCCTTGCCAGAGTACAACTGCTGCTGCTGCAGCTCTTCTTGCTGCCCCTGCGTCTTCGAGTCTTCTGCTGCTGCAGCTGCACCCGTGTCTGCTGTCGCCGCTGCTGCACTGCGGCGCTGCTGCTGCTGCGACTGCTACCCATCTTCCTTCGTCCTGCTGCGGCTGCGCCGTCTCCTGCGTCTCTTCTTCTATCGCACTAATGTGTCGCTCTACGTCCTCCTCCTGCTGCTGCGTTGCCTAGGGCTACTGCTCCTGCTGCTGCTCCTTTGGCTCGTCCTGCTGCTGCTGCGTTGCCTAGCACTACTGCTGCTGTCGCTTCCTTGCCTGGTGCTGCTGCTTTGCACTGCCTAATGCTGCTGCATCTTCTTTTCTCCTGCTGCCGGCGCCGGTGCTCTTGCTGCCGCTTCCATGTCTGTCCCCTGGCTGGGCTGCTGTCCCTCTGCTTCTTTAGCTGTTCCCCCATCTGCTGCTGCATTCCTTACTGCTCGTGCTGCTGCTGCTTCTTTTTCACTTTCTTTTCTTCCTCTTCTCCCGCCTTTGCTGATGCGTCTTGGCTTCTGTGTTGCGCCGGTCTCTGCTTCTTCACTGCAACACCGCTTTCTCGTGCTGCTGCAGCTGCGCTCCCTTTTCTCCTGCTGCTGCTGCTGCTATTGCCGCTCGCTCTCTCTCTTCCACACGCGCTGCTTCCCCTTCCTCCTCTGCCCCCTTTCCCTCTCCTGCTGCTCCTGCTGCATGCGTTGCGCGCTGCTGCAACTCGCCTGCTGCGTCCCTGCGCGTCCTGCTGCTGCTTCTCGCCCGCTGCTGCGGCGCTGTCCTGCCCTTCCGTTCTTCCCTTCTGGCCCTCAAACGGCTGCTGCTCCTCCGGTCTTCAATAAAGCGTCCTGCTGCTGCTCTTTCTCTGTCTTCCTTCGATTTCTCGTAGATATTTCGAAGCTTTTCTGGACGGCATGTATATGCCGGCTTGAGCCGGGGTGTTGTCTCCCAAGAAAAGAAAGCCCCACATATATAACGCCTGTTGTGGACCCCCCGTGTCTACACAAACCCTCCTTGGCAACAACGTCGCACGTACCACGAGCTCATATACATATACATATGTATATTTTTCTGTATATTTGTATGTGTGTATAAATGGGCAGGTGGACAGAGGAAGAAAGTATGTATATATACGTATATTTGTACGTATGTATGTTCACACGTGTGTGTACATGCCATGAATCCACGCTTTCTTCATTCTACCTTCTACGACCTCACATACACACATGTAAATCAATATATATATACACATATCAATGTATATTTGTACAAACATATATATAGACACACACAGGTGGGTGGAAGAAAACAATATATGTATATACATGTATATATATATGTATGTCATGTATGAATGTGTGTATGTATAGACATGTGCGTTACTCTTATTGACGAAGGTACATTCCAGAGAAATGCTGTCTGGTATGTATGTCTGCTTTCTTCCTTTACACCGTCCACAAAATTTCTGTTTTACACGTATTCATATGCGTCTCCCCGTCTCCGTCTCTCTTTCTCTGCATGCATATACGTACACGTGGATTCGTGGAGAAGGTGAAAATGAATTTGATTGCATGTGGCTCGCTAGCACACGGGTGTGGGTGTGTAAATGGGAACATACCTCAACACACACCCGTCCTCCACATCTATACTTCTGCGGAGAAGGACGGAGGCGCTGCTGCCGTGCTGTCGAAGCACCAGCAGCGTCCCGCGGCGAGCCACACGGCCACGCATGCTCGGGTACACGCCCCCTAAATATTCCGTCGTGAAAAACTCTCCATTTCTGTGTTTGTGTGTCGGTGGGTGGGTGGGGGCGTTATTCGTCCGCGAATGCCTTCAGTAGAATCCGGCAACCAGGCACTTCACATAGATATACACTTCTCTCCATATCTTCCTTTGTTCATATACATAAACGTATGTGTACGCAGCGGGAATATATACATGCACACCTGTGTTTGTATCTCCTTCTGTTCACATATATATACATATATATATGTATATGTCTGTTGGTATCTCCCTTTGTTCATATACATACATGTACGTATATATGCATACGTATATATATTTATGCTGCTGCTGATGATGATGGGTGGGTGACACTTCAGGGGTATCAGATATTTTGTTATGGATCGACAAGCACCTGGCGCCGTTGCTGGGCGGGACGTCGGCAGTGGGTCGCGATGGGCGGCGGGAGAGGAGCAGAGCTGCAGGAGCTGCAGAGGAGCAGGGACAGCGACAGCAGCAGCAGCAGCACGAGTCTTCCGGAGGAGAATACGTCCTTCCTTTTTACGACAGAATTCTTTTCTTCGGCTGTGGGGGGCTAGACGATGAAGAAGTCTCCTTTTTGTCCGCTGGTGCAGAAGGCACGGCGGCAGCAGCAGCAGTCTCGCCGCAGCGGGACGAGGCAGGCGCGAAGCAGCAGCAGCAGCAGCAAGAGCGCAGCAGCAGCAGCAACAGAGTGTGTGGGGCGCCAGCAGCGGCAGCGGGGGATACTGCGACGATGTTGGCAGCAGCGACGGACTTTTTTTTGCACGAAACGGTGCGACAGCGGGCCGTGTGGCTGCTGCGGCAGCAGCGGAGCGGGGGGCGGAGGAATCGCAGGAAACGCCCGAGAGACAGCAGCGGCAGCAGGAACGGCAGCAGCAGCAGCGAACTAGGCTTCTCCCAAGATGGAGGGGCAGCAGCGGCGAGGAGTGGTGCAGGGGAAGCAGCAGCAAGAGCAGCTGCAGAAAGTCTTGCGGATGCTTTCTCCTTCTACGGAGAGGAGGAGGACGAAGAAGAAGTCGAGGCGGCGGCGGATGACGTGCTCTCTTCTTGGGCAGAACCGGAGGAGCTGCAGAGGCTCGAAAGAAGACTGCGCAGCAATATTCGCATGGCTGTGATAGATGCCCGAAGGCCCGTCCACCCTTCTTTAATCGAAGTACTTCCTTTCACTCCGCTGCGGCGCGCGCGGGAGAACAAGAGAAAATAGACAGGAAGAACGGGACAGACAGAGGGGGACAAACAGAGAAAACAGCAAGCCAAAGCGAGACGGAGAGAGAGACAGAGAAAAGGAGGAAGCCAAAGAGACGAGACAGCAAGAGATAGGGAGACGGAGACGGAGAAGAGGGGGAAGCCAAAGAGAAGAGACGGCATGAGAGACAGGGAGACGGAGACGGAGACGACAGCTAAGAAGGGGAAGCGAAAGGGAGGAGACGGCAAGAGATAGGGAGATGGAGACAGAGACAGAGAAGAGGGGGGAGCGAAAGGGAGGAGACAGCAGGAGACAGGGAGACGGAGACAGCGAAGAAGGGGAAGCCAAAGAGAAGACACAGCAGGAGATAGGGAGACGGAGACGGAGACAGACATTCATGAGAGACACGGACAGACAGACAGCGACCGCGCGCGTGCCGGCAGGAAGAAAAGAATACATGCCAAAGGCTGCTCACTTATACACAACCGCATATCCACATATATATATATATATTTCTTTTCTTCTATACAATATATACTAAAGTCTCTGTCCATATACATCTATATATGTATAGATAGGTAGATACTCAGAATATACATTCAACGGTGTCTATATATATATAGATGTACATAGATAGATAGATACACGCAAAATAGATGTATAAGTACGTATACGTGTATATATGTATATATATACATGCACAGAATGGACACACAAGTATATACATGTCTATCTCTCTCCTCCTGTGTGTGTATATATATATATATATGCAAGTATACACCAGTGTATGTATATATACATGTCTCTCTCTCTCCATATATATATATATATGCAAGTAGACATTGTCTACATACGCGCAAAAAAGACACGCGAGTATATATGCAAGTCCATATATACGCAGAATATTACACAAGTATATATACATATATATACGTATACGCGAAAATGTACAAACAAGCGTATACATATATATATATGTATGTTTATGTATGTATATGTATATGTGTGTCCCTGTGGACGCAGATATATATATATGTACACGCAGAATGGAGCCACACAGAGAATATATGTATATATATATATGTATGTATAAGTATATATATATAAGCATATATGAGTGTATACGCGCACAGAATGGACATAGAATTTTACCGACATTTCAGATAATACGCAGAGTAGTGCACAAATATATATATAACATATTCATATAAATGTATGTATATATGTATATATATGTATATATGTACGTATGTGTATATGTACACAGAGTATTTTAACATATATATATATATATATGTGTACAGAGAAGTCAACACGGACAGAGAGAAAACAGCTATATTTTTATAAAAGTGTACGTACACACATATATCCATATATATATATATTTGCGTATGCGTGTTTGTACATGTAAATGTACACGAATATATATCTATCTATCTATATATATATATACACAAACACATCTCTACGTGCGCCGAGGTGAAGAGAGTTTGAGAGCGGCATCGAAGAATGTATGCAGAGAATTCAATATACACAGAGTTGAACACATATATCTGTCTACCTACCTATTCATCGATCTATATATATACGCATATACATATATATATGTATAGATAGATATGCGTATGCGTCCAGGGGAAGAGAGTACGAGAGCGGCACTGGCGAGGGGGAGCGTGGGAGGATGGAAGGGGAGAAGAAGAGCAGCAGCAGCAGAGAAAAGTGTGGGGTGCTCCTCTTCGTATCTCTGCATCTCCTGCTGCAGCGAATTTTATATAAATCTACGCACAGACACGTCGGGGGAAGTCAACTCAATGAGAGAAGTGTACCTGCAAACCTGCGCAATTCTTGATACATATATATATATATACATAGAGAGAAAGATAGATAGAGATACAGAGTGTGTGTGCATGTGTCGATCAGGTGTATGTACACCCCACGCGGCCGTATGGAGAGGGTTCCTCTCACGTCTTCGTGCCCCCCACATTTTGAAATTTCGTATTTTCACTTCTCTCCAAGTCGATCTCGCCTACCTCCGCCTCCTCCTCCTACACGTGCCTGCCCGTGTCTGTTTTATATATATGTATGTGCCTATTCAATCGTACATAATTCATTTATAGAAGCCCCTCACTATGCGTACATATGCGTACATATGTCTCTACATATATATATATATATATGTTTTCCTGTAGGCGTACGCCGGAGTTCATTTACAGAAGGTCCTTACTATATATATACATATATGTGTATATCTCTGTATACACGTATATACGTATATATATACATATATATATTCCTGGAGCACTGTACAGCAGTTCGTTTATGGAAACTCCTCACTACACATACATATTTGTGTATACCTGTATATATATATATTTTCCTATAGACAGATGCGGAAGTTCGTTTATAGAAGCTCTTCATCACATATGTATATATGTATATATGTGTATTCATATATATATGTGTGCGCCTCTAGAATTACACAGAAGTTCTTTTATGAAAGCTCCTTGCTATATACATATCCATACTTGTGTGTGTATGTATGTGTACGTATATATGTATATAGGGAATGTATAGAAGCTTGGAGAGGTTCACTCTCCTAGGCTCGTTTACATGTTTCTACTCTCCAGATACATGCATGCGGTACTACCCGTCGAAACACGGGCACCCAGAATCTTATATCTGTATATATATGTGCATGCACGTCAATATATATATGTACATATATACATCGGAAATGCATAGCACGAATACATTTCTTCAGGAGATTGTCGACGGCGTCCCTGTGACTCGTTCACATGCAAACGCGAGGATAAATATCGGTGGGAAGTCTCACAAACGTGGCCACACACCTATGGAAGCAAAGCCCTGTAGATAGATATATGCATATTGATATATTAATATATATATATATATGTGTGTAGACTTGATGTTCTGCAGTAGACCCCCTTGCAGCCACATATGTTCAGGTAGCAGCAACTTTCGTTTGACTTGGTCTTCTGCGGTGTATGTGCCTCGACCTCGCCATACATTTTGCATGCGTTTCGGAGACAGTGGCTTCCCTTTCTCGTCTGTGAGTCAAATAGAGGGAGGTTCACCTTTCCACAGATGTGCTTCTACCCCAAGACAAATAGAAGAAGATTTGATCTTCCGTAGATGTCCTACGGAAAGGTGGGCAGATCCACGCGTCTACAACGGAGAAGAGGCAGAGGGCGACGCCCGCGCGCCCGTCGCACATCTTCATAACGTCCCACTGACACAGACCGCGCTCTTCAGGTGTACATACACCCAAGTTGATAGAGAGAGATGTGTAGAGATTAGAAAGATGCGTGAAAAGACACGTATATTCAAGTCGGATAAAATGTCTCTTTTATTCATGGGATGTACATCGATCACGCCTCTGTCAATCCCTACGCGTGTCTAGACAAATGCATATACCCTCTGTGTATATGATATGTATGTATATATGTGTATATATATGTACGTATGTATACGTATGTATGTATGGATATGTATGTGTGTATATGTATGTATGTGTATGTTTGTGTGCACGTACATGTATGTATATGTATGTATATGTATGTATATATGTATGCACGTATGTGAGGATATGGGTATGGACGACGCAATACGTCCGCAACTGCTGTTCTTTTGCATTGCTGCTGCTGCTGATGCTACGCCGTCTACTGCTGGTGCTGGTGCTGCTGCCGTTGCTGCTCTATCACTGTCAGGAACCCCGTATTGCTCGGCCTGCGCTCTACACTGCTGTCCCTACTTCTGCTGCCTGTGCTGCTGCTGCTGCGGTTGTTGCTGCTGCTGCCGTTGCTGCTGCTGCTGCAGGACAGTCGTTGGTGGATGCCTCTTGATGCGTCGGAACTCGCTGCTGTGGAGGAGGAGCACCGGAAGAAATGCGCTGCTGCTGCTGCGGAGGGAAGGGGGGGGGTCGCAGCGCAGCTCGACGCAGCGGGGTGTATTGGAGCACTCCCTGCGCCTGTCTTCTCGCCAGAGTACGAAAGGCTTCTCACCCCTCGCACACACATATACCTATACATATATGCATCGATGTAGTTGTCGACTTTGTGTGTACCTCGTCTTTTTCCTTTATATAAACACGTACACAAACATACACACATATACATGTCGTTGCCTTACTTCAGCTTCCGACTCAGCCTTGTGAATATATGAAAATCCATGCATATACATACACAGATACGTATATACATAAATCCACTTCTAAGAAGGCGCCCCTATCCATATATACAGAGAGCGACGAGTATATATGTATATCTGTATATTCCTGTATACGACGCTATGTAACGCAGACGTCCGCATACATATATATATATATATGAGCAAGTGGTTCGGAGAAGGTGACAGTCGTAGTCGCAGCAAAGTCCCTTGACAGCAGTTGCGATGGATTTGCTTCTCTGGCCGACGTACGGAAGTGAACCCCTGCAGAAACGGTCACTTCTACATATCTTCGACAAAAGAGAACGTAGAGCAGATAGAAGTACATGTCCATATATAGACGTCTGTATATGCTCCATTTTGTGAATGTATACATCGACGGGTGGGCCTATAGACAAACGTATAGATACAGCCTGCAGATATACATATCTGCACGTCTCTCTCTTCGCCTCGCTCTTTCTATATATATGGATATATGTATACATATGTGCACCAGCCTATAAATACATAAATACATACGTATATATATGTATATATTTATATAAACCAGCCTACAGATACACATATATATACGTGTGTTTATGTATACAGCAACCTATGGATAAGCATGTATATACGTGTCTCTCTCTATATATAAATATATATATATATGCATCAGCCTATATATATGTACAGCTTATAGATAAACGTATCTTTTTTTCTATTGGCATCAACCTATAAATACAGATTTATATACGTGTATATACATGTATATATGTATATATACACCAGCCTATAGATACTCATATATATGCAAGCATATATATATATATACACCTGCCAATAGATACATACATATATATATATTGTAGAGTGCCCTTATGCGTATCTGTATGAAATGTATATTTATATATGTTAGATATATATTTGTTGATTTATGTAGCTCCGTAGACGTGTATGTGTGCGTAGGCGTACGTCTGTATAAACACATACACCCACATATGTATACATACTCAAACATGGCAAGTTTTGTATATTCGAATGCGTCGCTCTTCGGCCGGTTTCCCCTCTCCTCTGTGCCGTTCCGCTGTTCCTCTTCTGCCTTCCTTTCTACGGCAGTGTAGGTGTGCTTATGAATAGGGACGCATATTCAACCGGCTGTGCAGCGTAGTGCATGCGCGCAGCTCCTCACACACACCGACCCCACGAATGAAAGCGACTGCCTCAACTGCGAAGGGAGTCTTCGCAACGTCCGGCCGCGCTACCCGTCTGCCTTCGCGAAAGTTGCTGCCAGCAAATCCCCTGCTCTGCACGGGGGGGAGACGGGGGAGATACGAGACACGCATAAGGCCACTCTACAATATATATATATATATGTATATGTGTATGTATCTATTGGTTGGTGCTGCTGCGAGACGGCATGCCGGTTGTCACTTCCTTCGTGTGTGCCTCTCCCTTCGTATGTGTCTCCCTTGATCGGTTTCTTGGCCGTTTGGTCCACTGCTGCTCACTTTCTCAGATATGCGTGTGTATATGGATATATATGTGCACGTGTGTATATATACATATATGTGCATATGTGTGTATGTTCGGAGATTCACACGAAAAGGAGATGCGTGACTGTCTCGGAATATGCGCACCCCCTCCTCCTCAATCTCTCATATATAAAAGTGTACACACATATACATATATATATGTAGGTGTGTACGTAGGTCTATAGGTATGTATGTGTATATGCAGATTCAGGCGCAAGTGCACCCAGCCATTTATAGAGAGTCAATTGTATATACTCTTCTGCTCCGTGCACTCGCAGAATTCTCCATACATGTATGTATATCTGCTTATAACGTACGTACGAGTGGATGAGCACCGCCTCATTGCTGTGATGGCTGAAGGCATTTCCTGTCCACAGTGACAAGTCCCCCCTTTTCATTTATATCTCCATATTCGTCTATACTTGTGTGAAGGCAAGCCAGCACATATGTGTGTGGATATACGTCTGGAAGCTTACACCCTTATAATATACCTGTGCAGGCCTATATGCGTCTACTTGCTCTGCAGCAGTAGCAGCTGCATACCTCTACCTGCTCGGCCAGGCATCGGCAGCAAAAACGTCTGGGGTTGCATCCGCGTCCATATACACCTGTACACTTGTGTGTCTACACTCCCGTATGTGGTCGACGTATATACTTCTACAGGCCCATATATATAGATATGTGTACTTTTGTAGGTATGGGTAGCATAGATGTGTGTGGACCTCTGCTGCTCTATACACTTACACATATGTTGGGGCCTAAATGAATGTATACGTATATGTGTGTGAATATCTGTGCATTCGTGCGGGGAGATGGTAGAGATGTATACACACTTCTATACGTTAATGTATTTATATGATTGATGTTGTGGACAGGGACGACGCCTTGTATGTATGTACGTATGTATCTGTATATACATATGTACATCTATATATGTATAGACGTATATCTGTATACATACACATATATACGTGTATACATATGCGTCTGTATATACGCATATGTACATGTACACATGCATATATGTATGTGCTTCTACACAGACATGCATATATATATACAATATGTGACAGATATGGACACGTACGCATATATATATATATGTATATGTATATACGCCTCTATGTATGTATAGTTTGTTTTCTAGGGGTACCTAGACATGTACTACATATGTGTGTGTATATTTATATGATTGGTGTTGTGAAGAGGGACGCCTTGTGGCTGGCTGACGACTGATTTGCATGTGTGTGGGAGTGCTGTCCATCTGTCTTCGTAGACGTCGTCCCACCACGGTAGATCTACGGAGATATCAAAGGCTCCTTCTATCTATAAGATACATATTCATACACATATGTAGTACATGTCTAGATACCCCTACAAAACAAACTATACACACAGAGAGACGTATATACATATATATATATATATGCGTACGTGTCTACATCTGTCACATATTGTATATATATATGCATGTCTGTGTAGAAGCACATATATGCATGTGTACATTACATATGTGTAAGTATATACACACGAATGTGTATATACGTATATATGTGTATGTATACAGATATACGTCTATACATATATAGATGTACATATGTATATACAGATACATACGTACATACATACATACATGTATACAGATATATGTCTATACACGTACGCGTGTGCGTGTCTACATATAGGTGTATATACGTGTCTACATAGACAATTGCACATACATACGCGTGTGTATGTATATGTGGAGATATGTGTATGAGCGTTTTGGTCTGTGACGCCTGCATGCAGGTGCTGCAGCCCCAGTATGATATTGACAGCAGCACGTTTGCGTACGGAGGCGCAGTAGCTGCTGCGTCGTTTTTGCTGCAAGGCTACGCAACGGAGGAGGAGTACAACTCGTGGCTCCTGCTCATCAAAGATATAAATGTCTCTCGCTTGTAAGGAGTTCTACGCCGTAGACATGTCCGGAACCGCGCTGCTGCTGCTTCGAGAGTGAACCCCCCCACGTGCACCAAACCCTGCTGCTGCTTCTTCGGGAGTGAACCCCCCCACGTGCACCAAACCCTGCT